>PVIC010024527.1:6015-26060 GCA_004025085.1 Thryonomys swinderianus
GAACTCAGGACCTTGCGCTTGCGAGGCAGGCACCGGAACCACTGAGCTAACCCTCCGGCCCTGATGCAGCATATTTATAAATTTCTTGCTTAACAGATGTGAAAATTAATTAGGTCATACTTTAAAAAATAGAAAATGTTTAAAATTTTTCCTCCTGTGCACCCATAAATAAATGAAAAACAAATAGAAGATACACTTGGAAGGATAATATCATTGGGTTATTAAAATGAGTAACAAAATAACATTTAATATTAATATTTACTATTTCTTTTCACAAAAGGCTTTACAGGAATAATAAAAGTAAATTTTGAAAATCACTCAGGATACATATACATTTATTTCATGTAAATAGCACATAAACACTAAGTAATCTAAACTTGTAAAAATTTTATTTGTACATTTAACTATACCTTTAAATCTTTAATTTGATAGTTCATGGTTGTATCCTTAGAAATATTTGTTACTTTTTTTAAAAAGTCTACATTCAGTAGACTAAAATGACAAGTGTGTACAATTAAGAAAATATAAAAATTTACTATAGTTGTTAGAATTTTTATGTAAATATTTAATTATACCTTTTGGAACCCTTATACTGTTTATGCCACAGGTTTATTGAATCTTCTTATCAATACTGGCCACCTTCATTGAAATTACTCTAATTTTGTGAAGGCTCTACTGTTAATTCTTTGTCATTCTCTCCCCCCATCACTTACAGTCAAGTAGGTGATACAAGTGGCTGTGGAAAAACCTCCCAAAGCTATAAGAACACAGATAGTCTTTCACCACCCCCACCATTCTCCTCCACACTTGGGCCTCTTCTGCTGCCTCTGATGACTGTACTACTAAGGACTCACCCTTCCATGTTCAGGCAAGAATGAGTACCCTGCTACTCCAAGGCACGCTCCCTTCATGCCTTCTCCACATACTTGCAGTATATACATGAACAGAAGAAATGTCCTTTCACTGTAGACAGATCCCTGACTTCTGCTTCAAGATCCATCCTTTTGTAATGACCCTTATCTTATGCCTGTATCTTCCCTTCCTGTGTCCTTCAGTGCCTCCTCTATTAGTCTTCTTCTCTTACCTTATAACTATATTAGGAAACTTTATCTAACTACCAAACAATTAGCATTTCCTCTTTCCTCCAAGCATGGAAACAGATTTTTCAAAACTTACTTTCTCTGCCACATACCTTCTCTGGAATTCTGTGGTTCACTGAAGCCAGGTTTTTCTATGCTTTCCTATAGACAGACAGCAACAGAGCTTATAGTACACCAGGTGCTCTTTTAGGAACTAGGAGTAGAGCAATAGAGGACACAAATGTCCTGCCCAGTCATCAAGAATCATCTTTCAGAGATCACTTTACATTTCCTTCAAGATTTATTCATTTTGTACTACTGTTCACTTTGTACAATTTTGCACAATGATCATGAGTATAAACATATTTCAAAAGTAAATATATATTTCATGGGTTTAATTTATCTTTGGAAAGTTTTAATATCTCCAAGTTGTAGAAATTTAAAAAAAAATGTGTAGCATGAATCTATATAAACTGGGACTATTATTTCTTATATTTAACTATACAACCTATTCTGAATTTCAAGAAAAAGAGTAGAAATAATTGAAAAATGAAAACAACAACAATAAATAAAACAGTATAGTTACTAACAATTAGCATGCTTCACTTTATTTCTCCAAGGCACTGTGCTCAAAGTACTCATTATATAAAATTAAACCACTTGAAATAATTTCTTTGTTTAACCTGTGATATATTTGTTTCAGTTGTCATCAACTGAAACAAACATTTTTAGAAGTCTTTGCATTGCTATCATATACTTTCAGTTATGTCATTCTTTTGATACTAAAGGCTCAACAGTTCCCATGAAATATGTCTGTACCCTAAATATGCAAGATCCACATAGAACTAGGAAAGCTTTTGTTTTGAATGTTGCTTATCTTGTGGGTTAGATTTTTGTCCATATATACTTATTTCCATGTTTGTGGAAAATGTTACATAAATATGGAATTCCATCTAAATTCATATCTATCTGAACAAATAGATAATATATAATATTGACCACTTAACTTCTATTATCCTCTTTTTTTTAATTGAATTCTTTATTAGTACATTTTATATACACATCTTGATCACACTCTATGTTGAGAATTTCTACTGGTATATAACACGACTTAATTCTCATTTTCCTTTTCTCCTACCAATCCTACAATCCCCCATATACATAAGCCTTATTTCTTTTTTTAACATCACGTTTTTCTTTCACCTCACTTACTCCTACCCTTTCCCCTTTGAATATTTTCTATTTCACAACATCTACCACACATTCTAGAACTCATTTACATCTTCAGGTTTTCATACCAGAGAAAAGATACATTGACACATCTGTGACCTATTTAACTTATGAGTATGCCCTCAAGATATGTCCATTTGACTATAAAAGACTCAAACTTATCATTGTTTACAGCAGAGTAATACTGCATTTTATATATTTTTTTAAATCTTCTCTAGCCAATCTCCAGTTGATGGGCATTTGGGATGTTTCCAAGATTTAGTTATCATAAACTGAGCTGCTAGGAACATGGGTACATATATATCATGAATCAGTTTATTTTTTCATGTACAACTCTAGTAGAGGAACAGCATATATATGGGTACATATATATATATATATGAATCAGTTTATTTTTTCATGTACAACTCTAGTAGAGGGACAGCAAGATCAAATGGGACCTCTAATCCTAGTTTTTTGAGGAATCTTCACAGAGGCTGTATCAGTCTACATTCCCACCAACAGTGAAGAAGTCTTCGTCCCTGCAGCCTCACTAGCATTTGTTGCTGGTTAATTTCGAGACAGCAGTCATTCCTTGTGGAGTGACATGAAATCTCAGTGCTGTTTTCATCTGCATCTCTGGAATGACCAGGGATGTTGAGCAATTCTGCCTCATTTTTAAATTATATGTTTCTCATATCTAACGTCATTTTTCTTCTTTCTCCTTTTCCTTGTGTTTTTCTCCCAGCCTTTCACAGCAGGAACCAGACCACTGGCCCAAGAGGTGCTGCAGACACCACTGGCTGACTGGAAAGCAATGATAGAAATGCAAAGTAGCATTGTAGAAGACTGTTACATAATATGGGTAATTGAGGGTTAGGACTGTATAAAATTTATTATCTATCTTCCGAGGACCGAAGAGCAGGGAATGTGAAGAGACCTAGTGAAGAGAAAGCTGAATGGGTGCAGTTGAAAGATTCCATTGTGACTTCCAGCTGTGTGCTATGATTTCAGCAACTCCAGCAATCACTCTAATTCAGTTGTGTTTTCTGTAAACTTGATACACTACTTATCACCTATAACTCTCCACAGAACTCAAATGATCTAAATGAGTTAGTATGTGTAGGGACACTTGTATTCCTGATGAAAAAGAACTGCATAGTTCAAGACAAAAACTACAGACAGCTTAAATCTAAATAATTCTTATTTCATAAAATCTATCATACACTGCAGAACTCATTTACATCTACAGGTTCTCATACCAGAGAAAAGATACAGTCTTTACATATCTGTGACCTATTTATTTCACTTATTAGTGTGCTCTTCAAGGCGTGTTCATTTGCACATAAATGAATGAAACTTGTCATTCTTTATGGCAGAGTAATACTCCATTTTATAGAAAAACCACATCTTCTTTATCCAGTCTCCAGTTAATGGCATCTGGGTTGTTTCCAAGACTGGGCTCTCACAAACTGAGCTGCTATGAACATGGGTACACATATGTTTTTACACTATGATCTTTTAATTCTTTCAAATATATTCGTAGCAGGGTCAAATGGGACCTCTGGTCCTAGTTTTCTGAGGAATCTCCACAGTGATTCTACAATGGTTGCACAAGTCTACAATCCCACCAGCAGTGAAGGGTTGCTTTCTCCCTACTGCCTCGCCAGCATTTATTGCTGGTTAATTTTGCAATAGCAATCATTCTTTGTGGAGTGAGATGAAATCTCAGTGTTATTTTCATCTGCAGCTCTCAAATGACCAGTGATGTTGAGCATTTCTTCATATGCTTCTTGGTTGCTTTTACTTCTTCCTCTGAGAAGTGTTTGTTTAATTGGAAACACTCAAAGGGAATGTAGTAGGGCAAAGTAATGAGGGGAAAGAATAAATATGATTTGAAAAGAAAAAGAAAGCACAGGTATATAGGGTGTGTGTGTGGGGGCAGGTTGTAGGGTGGGTAGGGATATGGGTAAAAATGAGAAGTAACTCATGTCATATACTGGTACAAATTCCCCAGTGTTGAGTGTGATTGTGAGTTGTCTATAAAATGTACCAATAAATAATTCAATTTATAAATAAATTGATAGATGATAGATAGATAAAATAATTCTTATACCATCATAATTTTGTTCTGCCAAACAACAAAGGGAATATTAGAATTTTGGTGTTATTTTTTTCATTGTCTTATCTTCAGTCATAGGCAATAAAAGGCACAAAGGTATGTCAAATTTGATTTCTGCTCAATTAAATATCAGGTTGTAGATAATATAATCATTGTCTAATAGCAAAGAACCCAATGGCATCTCTATTAAGGCCTAAAAATCATGATCATCCTTGCAAGATTCTACTGATAACAGTCCTTCCAGATTTAATAAGATCCATTCAAACCAGCCCCAAACCAGCCCCTAAATCCCAATAATCAAAATAATACCTAGTTGTACAGGTAAAGATAGTTTAAATTTCAGAAGCACTTATCATGTTAAGTTTTTATAATCTGGTGGCTGGGAAACAAAGTCACATAAAGAAATTTCCCTGAAATGGTGAGAGATATATTTTAATATTGCTCAACATAAACCACAAAAGACAAAATAATAGAAGACTTCTTTGTGAGTAAAGTGTAAGCTACTTTAGCTTAGTTTTCTGTGGAATACCAATGAGCAGGTGATTAGATGACAGAAAATAGATACATGTCAAATTTATTCAAGGATATGACTGGACACACCATTGTGTAAGTTAATAAGTGAAATGAAAATACTGTAATAAACGCTAGGCATGAACTAAGCCATGTAAGAACTAGTGTTTCAAAGGTGCTTCTATAAAACTCAGTCCTCAGATTTGAAAAGGAAAATAATCAAAGGAGTGGAACTTCTGAAAAGAAGAGTGCATAAGAGTGTTGTAAGAGTGCATAAGAGTGGCATATATTTGTAAGGACTTGCCATGGTCTTTCATGTTTAATATATTAACAAATATTTTAAAAAGTGTTGTAAAAATAAAAATAAAACAGTTATAAGAGGGTGCCTTTTTAATTATTAACATTAGTCCTTTTATTTTCACTCCTTCCCCTACTCTCCCTTCAAACCCTCTTTCCCTAGTAAGAATCAAGATATATCATGTACAGATACAAATTCCCTGTGATGAATGTGATAATTATGTATACTTAAGGTGTACCAATAACCTTAACTTTAAAAAATATGCTTACACTCAGGCTGCAGATTTAGCTCAGTGGTTCTGGCACCTGCCTGGCAAGAGCAAGGTCCCTGGTTCAATCCCTGGTGACCACATACAACAATACTGGGTGTGGTGACTCATGCCCACCAGCAATCAGTACCACATACCACAGTGCCAGGTGTGATGGTTCACAATTGTAATCCCAGCACTCAGGAGGCAGAGGCAGGAGGATTGCTGAGATGGAAGCTTGCCTGGGCTACATAGTGAGTTCAGGGCCAGCCTGAACTACAAAGTGAAGACACTGTCTGAAAAAATTCTTACACTGAAGGATTATTAAAACTTTTCTTATAGACACTAACTTCTGTACAGTGTGCTATTAAAATGGCATGATAAACTGTATATAAAATGGACCAATAAATAAATTACAAATGGCATAATACAATTTTTTAAATCTACTTTTTCCAAATCAATTATAATACCTCATACAGTAAAACATCTGGAAACTTCAGTTTCACTGTACGTGTAATTTTAAAACATATTTTGAATTTTTCTACTGTGACAAATAGCATATATATATATATATATATATATATATATTTTTTTTTTTTTTTTAAACTGGGACTTGCTTTGTAGTTCAGGCTGGCCCTAAGCTCACTATGTAGCCCAAGCAAACCTCGAAATCAGTAATCCTCCTGCCTATTCCTCCCGAGTGCTGGGATTATAGGCGTGAACCACCACACCCAGCATTGTGGTATTTGGTACTGATTGCTAGTGGGTGTGAGTCACAATACCCAGTATTGTTCTATGTGGTTACCAGGATCAAACCAGGGACCTTGTCCTTGCTAGGCAGTGACTGTAACCACTGAGATAAATCTCCAGCTCAGTAATTATATTTTTATTTACATATAACATGGTATGTGTGTAGAAAATCCTGATGAATCTATTAAAGAGCTACTAAAAACAGTTTAACAATATCTCGGTATGAGTTCAATACAGAAACATACATGTTTATATATTATCAATGAAAAACTTGAAATTGAATTATAATTTTAATCACAATAGCAAATACAATTAAACATGATTTTTTTTAAGATGCGCAATGCTTGTTGGCTTAAATTTACAGAACATTGCTAAAAGTAATTTAAGAAAGCCTATCTAAACAGAGGTATTTTTTTATTGAACTTAATACTGTACTTCTTTCTAAATTGCCTACAAGGTCAGTGTAGTCTGAATAAAAGTCCTAAGTCTTTACTGAAGAATTTGTTAAGTTAATGCTAATATTTGTATAGAAAGGAAAAATACTTCAAATATCTTAAAAAGTGAATAATAAAATCCAATATTTAAGACTTAACACGATACTTATTAAAGAAAATGGAAATGACATAAGGATATACATGCAGATAGAGTGAAAAATTTTAAGTCCAAAATATACCCACCAGTAATATAAATTCATTTTCAATAAAGATGTCATAGAAAGTTAACTGGGTTAAATTTTCCTTTCCAGTAAACAGAAGTAGAATACTGAAGCTGAATTATGTGTATGGAAATCAAAACCAAAAAAAAAAAAAAAAAGTTCTTTCTCCACATCACACATTTAAAAAAAAAATAAAAAGTTGATCATCAATCTAAGTACACTAAATAAAACTGTTACAATTTTAGAACAAAATTTAGAAAAAATCTTTATGAACTTCAGCATGAACCATGTAATATTTAACTGCCTTTCACAATGATCAACCAAGAAATACTGGGTGCACACTAGCCAAGAAGGTTTAATTTACACTTTCTATGAACTATGTACAGATTTTTCTGAAACAGTTCTGTGCTCGGTTCTTACCTCTTCATTTCTTCATGTTCACCACTGCACTGAGACTGCTGCACACTGTCAACATGAAGATGCCTCCACTGTTATATTTCAGGAAGCTGAGAGCAGTGAATACAAAATCAATCTTTCTTATGTCCCAGTCATATAATTTATTTCTACTGTTTCTGAGAAAGATATTTAGGCCATTTTTATTTAAATCTAATCTGCAGCTTTTAAAAATGACAACACACATGAATTATAATGATGAAAATGAAAGATAATCACCAAAAAATAGTTGCTTCTCTGTTCATCTTGACAAGCAGATGTAATACTTTGACAGTTAATCAACATAGGCTTCTTGCTATATCTATCGTCTTCCTGCATGACCTACTAATTTTAATGGTTTCCTGAACTCCCATTTAATGGTTCAATGAATATATTACATTTGTGCTTCCCCTTGCATAATGAAGTGGCCAACTAAGCAAGATAACTTTGTGAAGTTAAAATAAGCCGAGGTTCTTGTAACAACATTTCAACTTCTTAATCTTATTACTAAAAAGAGTTCTAAATCCCATCCTTAAAGTTACAAGTTGGGTGTGAATGTGATCTTCATTGTAACTCCCCTTTAAATTATACACACTTTTAAAAGTGTGTAGTTAGCAAAAGCCTCTGTATGATATCACAGTAAATTTATTTCTGGATATTATATGCTTATTCAGCTTTGAGTTGTAGTAGTCTTAAGTAATTGCCTAAAACACCACTGTTCACAGTACGAGTGAGGAATGGTGGAGTATAGCTTTGATTCCAGAGAGATCTCATTGAATTCAAGACCAGATCAGTTACATAGTGAGTAAAAGCCAAGCCTGAGCTATATAATGAAATCTTGTCTCAAAAGGTCAAAAAAAATTTTTAAAAAGCAAGCAGAGTAGGACAATCCACAATGCCAATTTTTAAAAGTATGTGCTATAAATAAGCCCTCTGTTTTCTTTTCTATAACAATGCTGAACTATTCAGAGACTGATATTTTATCGATCTTAACATTTTTCCACTAAGTACAGTTTTGGGGCTTTAATTAAAACTTTCTTAGGTTGTCTCAATGTTCTGTTCTTGTTGTCTCTGAAATAAGCTCCAATATTAATGACCCTGGGAGCAATTATTTCTCTTGGGACAAAATGAACTTGGCATTAATTCAGTCTGTGGAACATGAGAAAATGCTTGCAACATTTTGACATTACGTGTATTTTCTAAATGAATCTAATAGTTTTCACATTCATGTGCACACAGGCACACTTACCTTCATATTTCAATGAACACTGGAAAATGTTTAGAACTTGCTTATCACTTTACACAGGGCATCATGCTCTCCAGATTGTGTGTAAGTTTTTACTTTATCATTGCTTTTTTCACTAAAATCTATCTTTAAGTCATTTTAATATGTATTTTACTTTATTCACGAGCTCTCACAACTTTTGTACTTACTTCTTGTGTATTTCTTCTCTTCTACCTTCATTAGGTCTAAATTACTTTTCTTCATTTAAATCCTGCCCTTTCATTAGTTCTTATCTTTCATCTATTTGCTTCTTTTTCATCTACTCTCTGATAGCATTTTAAATGCTCATCCCTTTCACTTAATGTGGTCTCCTGGCATTGACCTGTTTCAAAACCTAACTTAAAACTTTATCATCCTCAACTAAATTAGTGTCATTTCAATGAAACACCCTTTTTAAGGTTCTGTTTTAAATATTTGCAGTTCTTTCACCACAAGAGCTGTAACAGGTACTTGGTTTCCACTTAACAGCTAAGCAAAGCTCCCAGAATGACCAAGGACAGAGGCACTTCCACATAGAGCTGATTGCTGTCCCCAGGAACCCCCACTATTGGAGTTAAAGAGGTAAGTGAGACTCTCCTTAGACTGAAGTGAACATATAGGCAAACTACTAAAATAAAATCAGGCATCTCAAATACTAGTGGTGTACTTAAAAAGAAGACATTAGCTGTCCTAAGTCAGACATACAATTATATTAAATCCCACAAATACCTAAAATTATCATTCTTCAATTAAAAATAAAACCACACAAGATGTATGTCATCACATAATAGTTGTTATTTTCCTATGGATGAAATTAGGTTCACATTGGAGGCTGATGTTTTCAGTTTCCATGTAACAGCCCTCCCTCCTGTCAGCCAGGCATCTTCCTACCGCCTTTCTTCTACCTGCTGAGGTGGGCAAGTCAGCCACAGCTGGGACCTGAAGGGCTTGCTCTGATTTTTCTAGTTTTATTAAGGAAGACTGTACTTGAGACTACAGCACAAGGTTGTGACTTGGCCCATAAATAAAGCTGGTATCTCAGTTCTCCGACTGACTGTAGATTTCCTGACCACTTAAAAAACTATGTAATGCTGGGCCAACCCTAGAAAACGATGGCACACCTTAGCCTAACAGTTCCTTACAGCAGCAGGGAAAGCCAGAGGTCAGAGAGCAGTCAGAGCTGGCTGGAGATGAGGTAAGTAGGAAGGTTGTACAATTAATCTCTTACATTTAAAATTAATGTAATGCAACCTCGATAGTTGCTTTAAAAATCGATGTAACCACCGCAGTGCCGGGCGTGGCGGTTCACGCCTGTAATCCCAGCACTGGGGAGACAGAGGCATGAGGATTGCTGAATTCCAGGTTTGCCTAGGCTACATAGTGAGCTCAGGGCCAGCCTGAACTACAAAGTGAGACCCTGTCTCAAAAAAAAAAAAAAAAAAAAAAAAAATCAATGTAACCATAATGATGAAGTCCTGGAGGAGACGTGAGGCAAGCAATGGCCAGGTAAAAAGTAGCCAACTAGGTATGAACTGGTAGCCCAATTATGCTACCAGTTTTCCTCAGTACCTGGGTTTGTTTCCACTTACTATTTTTTTTAAAGGCCTAAGTGGTAAGTGATTTAGTATTTCAAACATATTTTTTCTTACTTTTTTTTTTCAAAATCATAAAGTAAGTCTATGCCCTAATTTTAATCTTCAACTTTTACTATGGAGGTAGGTAACATTTAAATGAACAAAAACAAATGATTGCAAGAGGGAATACAATAATAAGATATAAATTAGTAATTTGAAAAAGAAAAAATAATTTTAAGGTTCCCAAATTATATTATAAAACCAATGTATTTCATTAAGCATGTAGAATATTCACAGCAACATTTGGATGTAAATACTGATTCATAGAGATACTGAGACACTATATTTAGTGTCAAATGTATAAAAAAATAAATAAATAAAATAAAGTTCTATTACTAGTTAAAAAATAAACATTTTGGCCGGAGATTTAGTTCAGTGGTTCTGGTGCCTGCCTCACAAGTGCAAGGTCCTGAGTTTGATCCCCGGTAACCACATACAATGCTGGGTGTGGTGAGTCACGCCCACAAGCAATCAATACCACATACCACAGTACCAAGAGTGGTGACTCATGCCTGTAATCCTAGCACTCCAGAGGCAGAGGCAGGAGGATTGCTGAGTTCTCAGCTTGCCTGGGCTACATAGTGAGCTCAGGGCCGGCCTGAACTACAATATGAGACCCTGTCTCAAGAAAAAAAAAAAAAAAAAACATTTTGAAAAGCATTTTAAATATGTTAAAATCAATATATTATAGAAAAATATACTTTACAGGGATACTACATGCTGTTATTAAGAAGTTATATGAATTAAATTTATCCATGATTGAAAAATGCCATGGCCTATAGGAAGAATTTTTTGAAAAGTGATTTTTCATTGATATAAAAGACAAATCCTTGTGTTGCCAGATATTTACATATAAAACAATAAGTTTTCAAGATAATCAAGGTAGGACAAAAAGTCATATCGAACAGTAGGTTTAAAATTACAATCACTATCAATCTCAGTATAAACTCAGAGAATACGACAGGGAAAACAATTGTAGACTTACTCTAATCTCCAGATTAAAAAATGGGAAAGTGGTTAAATGACTTTCTCAAAGCACTAAGGCATGACAAGAACCTGTGTCAAGGTGGGGGAATATAATCACAATGAAAAGTTTATAGGCGTTTCTCCTCCAAATTGCAATAAAATGATGAATAAATGTGATCTATTTTTTCGTAAGTGTCCTGTGTAAAATTATGGGTTCTCTGTCCAACTAAGTGTCAATGTTGAAGGTGGACTGTAGATCTTGGTTCACATAGCAGGTACCATGTGGAAGGAGTGTTTAATAAAATGCAGAAATAAGCTGATTAGGTGCCAAAGATAGCAGCCCAACTGCAGAATCCACCCTGGGAGTTTTTATTAGCTCAATGTTTGGGACATAAATCTTAAAAAATAAATCTATGACCCCCATATAGCAAAATTGATCTCATTAAACTAAGTAGTGGCTAATGATTTCATTTTTCTGATGGGTCAAAACTCCTTCACTTATCAAGATTCCAGCATTTCCTACCAAATCACTCTTGATTCAATTATATCATATGGCTATTTCATGTAGATGGGTACTTACAACCAGAGGTGAAAATGATCATGTAAATTAGTAAAATACTTTAATATGGCATTATGATCATTCATTTACTATACATCTTAAATATTTGAGAAACATAATTTTTTATCATGGGCAGGAGACTTGTGATTTATTGGTTCTGTCCCTTTTTCAGATATCTATCTGTGAGTCCATTACATAAAGTACACAGACCACATTTACAGATGGGAAAACAAAAATGTAGATTAATTAACATGCTCAGGACCACACAACATGTGGTGAAGCTGCTGCTCACAGTCTGGTCTTCTGAAAGTGACAGCTTTAAACATACATCATGCTGATTGTGCTTATCAGCCATTTATCCAAAGAACCACATTAGGTCAGAGAACCAGTTATATATTACAAATCTATTCACGTACTCATGTTTGTTGCTCACATTTATAACTTATTTTTAAAACTAGACATGAATCAAATGGTTATCTCAAAAGAAGACAACAAGGTGATCAGGCTAACAGAAACTATCATTCTTATCAAGGGATATGTATGTTTTATGTTAATGTTTTTGGCTAAAAGTGTCCCTTCCAGGTACTCTGGGGATAATCCTCATTGCTCTATTAAGAGCTTTCCATTTTATAAAATAAAATTTCAAGATAATCCTATTAGGTGAACATTACCCTACAAAGGGAGTGAAATCCTGCAAAGTCTATTTTGTTTTGGAGACTATTTGGAGAGAATAATAAGCCAATTACATCCTTCTAAACAATTTGCAATGGAATTTTGTCACGTGTGTTCCAAAAAGTGGAGTCTTTTTCCACACCATATCTTTGGGGGCTAGTAATTTTAGAAGTAAGCAGAGTATGAAAAAAAAAAAAACAGTGTAGTGTCACTGTGCCTGCCTCAGAAGCTCAAGGTCCTAAGTTTGTTCCCTGATACAGGAAAAAAAAAAATCTATGCATAATTTCCAGCCATTTGAGTGTTAAAGCCATCATGTGTATGATGAGCCTGGGCTAGCATTCAGGAAGACACATGAAGTTGCAGAAAGGTTGCATAGTTAAACTAACTATAATACATGTATAGACATATTTCATTCATATTGATACACAATGATGTATATGATTGTGATATATTATGAAATGTCATAATTAACAAAATTCTAAATACTGTAGATCCTATTTATATGTCATTCTGCAGAAGAAAAACCTGCAGGAACCTGCTGGGATGAAGAGAACATTAATGGTCATCAGAGGCTAGGAAGGTGCTGACTAAGTAGAGATACCATGGGGAAATTCTGGGGAAAATGGAACTATACTATATATTGATTGTATATGAATGTAGTTCTGGCTCTACACTATGCATCTGTCAAAACGTATAGAACTGTAACCATATAAATGGAATTTCACTGTGTACATTGTTAAAAAAAATTTAGAAAATTAAAAAAAAAAAAAAAACACTTCGTCTTGCCCATACAGTCCTGAACTATTTGAATTCTGGATCCACTCTTTACTTTGAGTGATTTAAGTAAGGAATATAATTTCTCTGAGTCTTGGGTTTACCCTGTGAAGAATGAAGACAGTGTAATTCCCCTTAGGTTTCAGTGATTTCATCTGGCGAGAGGAGAATGAAACTATCCACAGTTCTGGTTGAAGGTTAGAAGAGATAATCACTATCTGCCAGTAATCTGACACAAACGGAAGCATTCAACAAAGCAGGATGACATTTTACATGACTAAGATGATGACAGTGATGGCCTCTGTTAACAAAACTGTAATTTGAGAGAATTTATCCATTTAGGAAACCAACTCTTTATCTTCTGATTTTACATTTGCACCATAGCTTATTGTTTCCCCACAGGTCCTTAAAACCTATGAGTCCTGAGACTTTTAACAAAGGAAGACCCAAGATTGATGGGTGATGCAGCTATTGAGTAGATACCTATTATATACAAAGCACTGTCAGGAAGGTTGTGAGCTATTTTTAAGGTACTTCCAAGCAGATATTCAATGGAGTAATTTAAATTGCAACATCTACTAAGTGTTTTGCAACAGCAACTGGTAGATCTTGATTTACTCCTACATTAGGAGAGACACTGCTGCGATACTCTGTGCTAACGTGCACGTCAGTCACCCTTTGAGATCTGCAAGGTATGAGCCACACACCTTCATGGAATTCCACAATCTCTGCACATACGATTGTGACTTTTAAATGAGAGCTTTTTAATTTGGTTTTCTTGACTATGTCACCTTCTTAGAATCAAGAAAATCATCTGAAGACACTGAATCTTGGATGCTTGATCCTTAATCATGAGGCAGGCCCACAGAGCACAGCCTGTAATGCTGGAGGATGCCACTTCCCTGGGTGGGGCAGGGGGAGCCTCCAGCTCCAGTCTTCACTAGCAAAAGATTTCTAAATACAAATGGGGTTCAACTAGAGGTAGAGGAAGAGAACAGCAAAGTGCTCAGGCAGACTGTGAAAAATTTCAGATATTTGTGTCTATTGTAGGACTCATGGGTTTGTACACATTAACTGACATTATCCTGCTATTTTATATTGGAAAAAAGCACCCAAATAATTGTTAAGAGAAGTGGGCTCTAGTTGTAAATCAGTCTCTCCACTGCAGTTTTAAAGGTCCTGGACTACAGTCAATTCTCTTCAACTGCTTATATGACTGGTAATTTTACTTACTTTCAGCCAGGCACAGTGAAAATATGTACCTTTATGTTTCTAAATATCACTTCATTTCCTGCTACTACTGGTTACACACACACACACACACACACACAGAGGATATTGTAATTTTAAGAAAGCTTCACCTAGTCAATCTACTGTGTAAACAAGGGATTGGAAGTTTAACTTATGGGGATAGAGAAGAATAAATGACTTCTTTGTATAAAATAATTTCATGCACAATTAAAGCTATGGCTAAGAGTAACATTTTAGCTTGAGTTGGACTGACAAAATAAAAACGTCTTAGTGAATGAGGAAAAACTGATCTTCAGTACTCTAAAATGTTCTCATACAAAAAAAAATAGGTAAAAATTTTAACTACAGGAGAAATTATCAAGGCCAGGGGGAAGAAGTAGCAAACTAATTAAATTTCTATACACTCTGAAATAATAAAGGGTCTTGGAAAGTATGGAAATGGTACTTTATTCACCTTTGTGATTCTAGGAAGTGTAATACAGAGTAAACTATTGTTAATTTATGCTTTTAACTTCAAAACCAAGTAACTGATTTTTTAAACAAGGATATTCAGAAGTAGATCACAATGTTTTCTGTTTGCTTATTTGTTTGTTTTTCCAAAAGGCCTCATAAGAAGTAAATTAGAAAGTCTCCATTTATGCCTCACAAGGAAAAAATATCCATTACATTTGCTCTTTATTGGCATAACAGTTCTTCAGAACATTTGCACTTTATTGGCATAACAGTTCTTCAGAGCGGCATACAACCAAGCTTCTATTTCACACGTGAACGTTTGATTGAGCTCACCTGTTGTGATCCACTTTGAATGCCTGCATTTCAGAAGCAGCAGTACATGGCCAAAACCAAGGCTGGTAAAATGTTTCAAAGCAATGCGAAGAGGTTTTGTTTTGTTCTTACTTGAAGATTAAACAGAAATTATTCATGTTTGGAAATTCAAATTCATTTTTGAAAAGAAATGCTTTTTTATCTAACACATTTTAGATCTACTGTCCTATAGCTTCCCAGGGAGCAGCTTTCCCAGGGGAGCAGCACAGGGGTCATTCAGCCCAAGCCACTGTCACTTCTGTTGAAGTCCTGACACAGGCAAATCCTTGATAGCTGGGGTCCTCCTCCGGGCTTTGTGCTGGCAAGTGAGCACAGTCCACTAAGCCAGGAGATGCCACCATCTCAAAACACACACACACACACACACACACACACACACGGACATATTAATGTATAAGTGGTACCAAGAAGAATGACAACAATCTTAGGACAAAAGAAAGGGCCCCTAGGTCTAAGTGCCTGTCTTGCTTATACCACTGCAGCATGAGGATGAGTTCATTTATCCTTTGAAAGTTCAAGATGTTTATTAATTTAAAAATCTTTTCATGATATCCAAGATTATAATAAGATTACACTGTCTATTTTCCATTTCTTTGGCACACACTATTTAACGGTAAATTTCAAGTAAAAAAATTTGATCATACTGTTAAATGGTATTAAAGTATAGTTATTAAAGTCATTTTCTCAAATGAGAAGGCCCTCAAGCATAATGAGAAGGAGAGGGGAAGGAAGGAAAGTCGATAAACAAAGGGACTGAGATGTCTTAACATGTACCAGATCCACACAAGGAGTGTAAACATTATGTACTGAAAACATGTAGCAATAAAAAAAACATTTTCCAATCTAGCTTTACAACTTAATAACCCTAGTTACAAGACAATTTTCCCAAATCTACTAAATTGCTTCCACAAATGGCAGGGAGATCCACACAAATTCAAGCCCCAATTCTGTTACCTGCAAAGCCCTGCCTGAGCCCAAATCTGTGACATGACAAGATAAACAAGTCAGTTTAAGGAGAGAAGCGTTCTAAAAGTCCTTTGTGAAGAATCTGTGTTGAAAGAAGTATAAGTGGTGGGGATTTAGCTCAAGTGGTACCACACCTACCTTGGAAGCACAAAGGACTGAGTTCGAGCCCCAGTACCACCAAAAAAAAAAAAAAGAAAGAAAGAAAAAAAAAAGAAATATAAGTTCTTCTACCTACAGTCCATTGAATCTGCATCACTTTTTTCCCCACTTTCTCAAGGGAATAACACAATGGCACATCAGCCTTGAGGGATTTGATCATAACTGTCATTTTCAGTCATAGCTGGTTGATCTCTCTCACTGCATATATGTAATATAGACTCTAGTATAAATCAAACAACATGTGGTTAATGATTAGATGAAATTTTAAAAGAAGAAAGAACTTCTACACTGAATGTGATTCTGGCAAACCATTTTCAAAAAAAGAAAATCTTAATAAAAGCCTAAATAGGGAATATAACAAGTTTACTTTGAAGAGAGTACAAGGGCAGAAGAAAATTGCATTTATTTGTATAAGACCATGCATTTCAGTGTATGTGTGTGTGCATATATGCATGTGTACACCTAAGACAGCATGTTATAAAAAGAAAAGTGTACTTTTTAAATTCGTTATTGGTATAATTTATATACATCTCACAATCACACATAACATTGGGGAATTTGTACCAATATATGATACAAGTTAATTCTCATTTTTACCCATATCTCTACCCACCCACACCTCCCCAGCCCTTATATATATATGCTCTTTTATTTTCTTTCAGAATCACCTTTAAAAAGTGTACTTTTTTTAGCAATTAACTTTTCATAGAAGAAATGAAAATCTGTCCTAATTAAATGCTAATTAGGTAGTAAAATGTGTTTTTATTCTATTGTTAATTTTCCATTACATTAACCTTCTCATCAGAACTTATGTTTAGAGTATAAAGTTTTCTAATGACGGAACTTCATGAAAAAAGCTTAGAAAGCTTTATCTGCATGAAAGTTAGGGCTTCCAATGAGGCTATTATTTTGTACCCTCTGGAGAAAATGTACACAAAAGAAGCACAGAAGTAGCTGTATGATGTAAACTCTTTTCACAGAGGATTGATTCTAAATAAGAGAATAAAATTGTATGTAATTTTATCAATATCTAAAGAAAAATGTTTCTTATTTAAATTATCTTATTTAAATTATCCCAGAACAGCATAAAGAATTCCTGTTTCTCTAATGAATATCATCTAGAGGGGCAGAGATTTAGCTCAGTGGTTCCAGCACACCTGCCTAGCCAGTACAAGGTCCTGAGTTCAGTCCCAGATAACCACATACAATACTGGGTGTGGTGACTCACACCCACCAGCAATCAGTACCACACACCACAATGCCAGACATGGTGGCTTGGGCCTGTATTCCCAGCACTCAGGAGGCAGAGGCAGGAGGATTGCTGAATTGGAGGTTTGCCTGGGCTACATAGTGAGCCCCTGTCTCAAAATAAATAAATAAATAAATAAATAAATAAATAAATAAATAAATAAATAAATAAATAAATAAAAATAACATCTGAGCATACTAGTATTTTTAAGTTCCCAAATGAGATTCCCCCTTACTTTCTGTATGTAACTTCCAACTTGTCTGCCAGCTTATGAGGAAGAAAGTTTGTTTTAGTCATTTCTATGCTCTCAGCTGTGAGCAAGAGCTCCGTACAAAGTAGGCACTTGATAAATGTGTCTGAAAACCAATGCTTCACAGATTCATTGAGTTCTCCAGAATAATTTGCCACCTTCTCAATATTTGTGTTCCCAAGACTTCACTAACTAGAAAAGTCTTCTTTTCTGCTTATTTCAGCTGAATTGGTTTTTAAGGATCAACTCCAATAAGACCTTCTCTGTAGATCTGACCACAGGATCACCTTTCAAATGCCCACTGTGGATAAGAAACTCACAAGGAGGAAACTTTTACCAACCAAGTCTGTATTAGCAATAACGCAGGACGGTGACAGAACATGAGATCCCTCCTAAAAAGTCATTCAAGGTGAACCTTGGACCAGACATCAGAGGATAACAATAGCACTGAGAGGCAGCTATCAGTTTTAGATTCATAAAACAAGTGTCATTATTTTTCCTTCATTTCAATGCCCTGTGTTCAAATAATTCTCTTCACCCCCCCCCCAAAAGCCCCCAAAGCTGGAAAAGAGCAAGTGATATGCAGTAAGGCTAAAATAGTCAATTTTAAGATGTTTGCTGCATCTCCACTGAATTGAACCCTTTCATCTCTACTCACTCCAAAGAACTGTGTAATACATCAGGACTTCCTTTAGTAGCTAAAAAGGTAAAACTATAAAATAAAACTGACTGCAATGTATTTTAGTATATGTGCTGCCGAAGCAAGCACCTGACTGCAACATATTAAGAACCCCTCATTCCATGCTTCAAAACTACACACAACCTTCATAGGGTGAGGTATACATTCTTTATTTTGTTTGAAGTTGTCAAAACATCCTTGATAGCCTGGATTTTTAAATTATCAGACCCTTGGTATATACTATCTCTCCTGAGGAAGCCAGAACATAATTTTATTTGTTCTACTGACTTAACCTAACCAGTGTTCGGCTGAGATTTTCAGTAGTAATAAGCATATTCATTCTCTGTTGAAGGTCTGTAAGATAGTAATGAAAATATATTAAATGGAATTTAGTGTAGAGTGTTTTTTACCCCAAAGATAGCCACAAATTATTTTGAAATTATTTATATTCAAAATTTATTTCACAATTACTTATTTTGAAAACTGCATTTTCAGGAAGGCTTGCCAAAGTAAAGAAGTATAATTTCTCCAAAGGGCATCAGTGCAATAAAAGTGTAACTTAAATCTTCATGGAAGTACGTTCTGACTCGCTTTGCTTGCTTTGGAATGTTACATCAAAGGGTCCTTTATTTCAACTGTAAAGATGTTTCATGGGAACATCACTGTAAATCTAAAAAACTTATTCAAAAAAAAAAAAAACATGGCTTAGAAGGATTCTAAATTTCCAAACTTGCAGGATACAATAAAGAATAGAAACAAAATAATTCAGTCTAACTGCTTCTTTTTCACTAGAGTAGACTAAAATGGAAGGTGGGCAAGATATATTTCTTATAAGAATTCTCTTTACACTTAAGAGTTATATTGATTATAAAACTTAAGTGAGAATAATTTTAATATAAAAATATTTTCCAATCATTACTCTATTTAATGACAGTTGCCATCAGAATTTTTTTATAAAGTCATGTACATTTGACAGCCCTATGCTATAACCTCTATTTTGAGAGAGAAAAAAAAAAGGAAAATATTTGTTATGGAACTCTAGGACCATCCACAGATTCTAGAAAATAACTCAAAAAATAACTCCACATTGATTTACTTAATCCCTCTCACTCTTAATTTTTTTCTGAATAAACAAGGGCCATGTTTTTAGTTTCTTCAAGCAAATTTTGTGAATCAAAGGAAATATATGAATTCAACAATGTTTCAAAAATGCTTTCTAAATCGCTTTCTAGAACATACCTGTCTTGCTAGCAGGTATAAAAATGTTTTCCCTCTGAATAAAAACCAGCAATGAAAATAGAAATTTGGAAAATGGCTACAATAAAAGAGAAGGAGAGTCAGGCATGATGGCTCATGCCTATAATCCCAGCACTCAGGAGACAAAGGCTGGAGGATTGCTGAGTTCTGGGTTTGCCTGATCTACATAATGAGCTCAGGGTCATCCAGAACTACAACACAAAACCCTGTCTCAAAAAAAAAAAAAAAAAAAAAAAAA
>PVIC010024528.1:0-25968 GCA_004025085.1 Thryonomys swinderianus
GAAAGAAAGAAAAAATCTTTCTATTTTCTTTAAATTTCACAGTTGGCTCGGTGGGTCATGAATAGCTTTTACCCCAGTTGCTTTCTAACTAATGAATCATCTCCAACCCCCTACTCCCTAATCTCTGAACCTCAAAAGGATTTTCTGAGGTTCAGGCTAAAGCAAAGAGGCTGTATCTCTTGTCTTTACTTTTCTGTTAGAGGAAGGAAGTCTGCTATGTTTAATTATGCCATCTTGTACAATTCTTCCAAGTTTCTCATGAATTTTAACTCTGCTTTCTAGTACACTAAGCTACTCCAAGTTTTTTAAATGGTGTTATTGGTACCCTTTATATGCACATTATGATCACATTAAGCATTGAAAGTTGGTACCAGTACATGACACATCTTGGTTCTCATTTTTTCCCATTCCCCTGTCCTCCCTTCAACTCTCCGCCCCCTATATACATGAGCTTTGTTACCTTTTTTTTAAAAACTCACTTTTAAAAACTCAGTAAACTCACAAGAGAACTTGCACTAAATAAAAAACTTACAGGCTCTGGGTTTTGTTTTGCTTTTCATAGTCTGAATCAATCTTTCCAGATTTGACAGCTCCAATCTATTGTCCTTGATCTGACTTATTGCTATTCTACAGCTGAAGTACTTAACCCTAAGTAGCTGCTTTCCATACCAGCCCATTCCACGCCAAGCAGGAAGAAAGCAGAAGTGAAGGCAAATGCTAGTCCAACCAAGCCTCTAACCTGCTGCAGGGAAACACTAGCCACACACGGAGGCCCCACCTGACTATCTGCCTGAGGACCAGCTGTGATTCCAGGATTTTCCAGACAGCAAGTGCAGCCGGCAGAGCACAAGGTCTGGAGTCAGGTGTTCACCAGCTCCAGCCTTTACCACCTGTGTGGCCTGAAGCACATCCTTAGCCTTTAGACTTTCCAACTGTTCCTAAGGCAATAGTGAGGAAAAGATACTCTGCATACAAAGTACTCAGCCCTGCCACACAGCACTAGCTATTATTATTCTACCAACAGAATACCAGCAAAGATTTCTTTTATTTATTGAAAGACCTTTACATCATAAGAGCCAGAGCCCTACTGTAAACTGTGCATTGGAGGAAGCTAGGCTACAGCTGCTTAGAAGAATCTAGTCCTTGGAACTATCTCCTTGCTCCCTTCCTCATGGAAAAAACTATCTTCCACAAAACTAGTCCTCAGTGCCAAAAAGTTAGGGACAGGGATTTAGAGCACGCAAATTTCCCTTTTCCATCCAAGGATTGAGATGGACTGATAGACACTTTCATGGTTTCTTCCCTCTTTTCCCCTAGTACTGAGTACTGAATGCAGGACCTTTTCTTTGAATGACATATCCAGCCCTCTTGTTATTTTTTACTTTGAGATAAGTTCTCACCAAATTGCCCAGGTTTGGCTTGGACTTGCCATCATCCTGCCTCAGCCTCCCAAAGAGCTGGGATTAAAGGCATGTGCCACCACATCTTGGCATATTACTTATTCCTTCCATGAAGCAGACCATTTGCAAGAAAAGAAAACAACTCAAGACTAAGTGGTGAATGCATAGTTCTTGCTAATTATAAGTTTCTCAAGATTAAATGTTAAGTTTGGTTCCTCTTTTCCATCAGTTCAGTCAATATTACTATGGGAAGCAAATTGAGAGAAGAGTCAACCCAGTATCTGGCTTGGGGAGGTACAAGGCAGTTCAGGAAACCTGAGCCAGGCACACAAGTGGGGAGTCAGTACTGGATGGAACATAAGTAAGTGGCATCAGATAAAACCCAGAAATTAACCCAGATCTAGACTTGGGCAGTGAACACAGTTGATACTTAGAAGTGCTCATTAGCTGACTCCACCACCAACCTACAACAAATAACAAATAATGGAAGTTTGTGACTGGCAAATTCCAGAATATAAAACTTGGTCATCCTTTCTGCCAGCACTAATAGACTCTGCACACTTCTTTTTATGTTAATAAATAAAACAGATGTGAAAACATTTCATGAACACTAAACCTCAGTTAGCTCTTCCTACAGAGAGCAGAACAAAATAAACAGAATGAGCATCTCCTCCTCTCCCTTTGGAGCAATTGGAGTCACTCAACGTATTTGAGATCTTGTGATTCATTGACTTCACGTGAACAATCTTATCAGCAAGTCTCCCTCTGAGCCTTTCTCCAGTGTTCACCTGGACAAAGCACTTTCCTTAGATGCTTGTCTCTTCCTGTCAACCACTGAAGAGAGGCCACAGCCTGTACACACCTCTAGCTGTCTGCTCCAAGCTGCAGAAAAGCTCGGGTAAATACTTTTCTATTGGTATTTCACACACAAGTCCCACCCAAGTCTAAGGAATCCTACGTCATGAAGAAGATACCCTCTTTAAAATCTTCAGGCAAAAAAGAAACCAAGAAAAGATTACCACTCGCCAACCTGAAGCACTAGTCAGTTATTATAGAACAAAGACAGAGAAAATCTGTATTGGATAGAAATTTCATTATCCCACCGGATATTAAACTCCTGATATCTAGGTTGTCAACATTGTGATAACAATACAGCCCTAAAAGTGATTGCTTCTTGGAACATATCTTTAAAGATCATTTATAATTCAGTAATATCTCTACTAGCGTGGATGTTAATATTGATTAGCAGTCAACTACATTAATCAAGGCCAGACAATGAAAAACTTAAACAGAAGTACAAACATGACAAAAGTCCAGAAGCAATCTTGGCAGGACAGTTTCTGCTGAAGGGGGAAAAAATCACTTTTTCTCTCACTTCTGTTTGGTGCAATGTCAATAGAGTGTAAAAGTAAAGGTGACTCAGAAATTACACTCTCAAGTTTCTACCATCCTTAACTTGACTTCTACCCTCTAAGTTTAAACAAAAGAAAATTGAAAGTTGCAAAGAGCTTTTCCTAACCCCTTCATTAAGAAGACTCTCCCAAGCAGATTCAAAAGTGGAAGGTACACACTTGTAATTCCAGCCTTTGGAAGGCTGAAGCAGGGAGATTACCACAAGCTCAAGGCCAACATGGGCTACAGAGTTCCAGAGCAGCTTGAACTACATAGCAAGACCCTGACACAAGAAACAAAAAGCAAAGAAATGTGAAACGGCAGAACTCTTATAGTTCCAAGATTCCATTCTCTGAGCTGTGCACCGGCACCACTGACAGTGGGAGGGGGCCCAAACCTGGGCCAGTTATTTACTGGGTGCTGCTGTATACACCACACACTGTGTTCTGTTTGCAAAATTCTCAGGCAGGTCTCCTGCAACGTCTGTTCCTAAAAAAGGTTTCTGTCACCAGTGAGATAGTATCTTAGCCAACCCCAGGATGGATATATGTGGAAGTTTCTGTTGCTTATTTCTCTTAACCATGATTAGCACCAGCTGTGACCCCACACTGTACTCCCAGACCAGGAATGAACCCTTTTAGGTTACCAAAACAATAACAATGGAATCACCTGAAATCAGGATGACTCAGGTAATCGAGCATCTCTGACAGAGGCAACCCTGTCACTAGCCCCGGTTTCCTCTTCATTCCTGCCTGCAAATAATTCTTGTGCTTTCCAAATGACCCTTTGTGTTCACCTGAGCTGTGGGAATGCCACTGTACAAAAAGCAAGCGTTGCATATTGTCCACTCAAAGGAATAAATGATGGAGTAAAGGGCTGGTTTGGGAAGAGCATGTCCAATAAGAAAGCATGCCATGAACCTTCAGTGGAAGGAAGTAGGTGTATGCATCTTGGTCCACCCAGCTCTCCAAGATATGGACTGGTTCCCATTTCTCTCCTCTCTTGTTTGATCTTTATCTGAAATCTCAGGGATTCCTCTGGTCTTTTATGACTTCCAGACCCCAGAGGATCCTGGAATATTTGCTAATCCTCTGATCCAGTGCCTCTCAAGACTCTCTACTCACTAGTGTAGAGAGATTATTTCTTTTCTCTGCATTGTAAGGAAATGTTAATCGTTTCTGAGGAAGGTGACAGGGAAAGCTCTTCCTTTGAAATAATAGTTCATTTGCTTACCCTCTTTTCTTAAAAAAATAACTCTTCCTCACCCCACCTTCACCATCCCACCTGCACAACCATATATCTAAGGAAAGATGCTGTTATGATTTCTATCTAGATGTTCCCCAAAGTCTCCTACACTTATTAGTGGTGCTTCTGGGAAGTGGTCTGATTGTAGAGGTGTGATGGCTCTCAGTGATTTAATCCATGATGAGTTCATGGCTAAATATGATGTGAGAGGTGTAGACTGTTGCAGGAAGTAGGATATGGCCTGGAAGGGTATATCTTCCTCCCTCCTCCTTTGACCCTTCTCTCTGTTTTCTGTCTGCCATGTGGTGAGCAACCCCCTCTGCCATGCTGCCATGCTGCCCTTGCCTTGGAGCCAGTCAACTAATGAACTGGCCTCTCTGAGCCAAAATACCTCTTATCCCTTAAATTGTGCAGTCAGGTATTATGTTCCAGCAAGGAGAAAGTGACTTAGACAGATAGATGCACATCCAGACAATAGAAAGATAATGACAAGACCAATGTGTTAAATTCGAAGTCTTTGTCTTGTCAGCACATTTTGGCCTGAAGCCTCAAGGCTGAAATTACTGCCAACAAGCAAGACATTCACACCTCTGATAGAGAGGGATGATCCATACTGACGATGTAAAGCAGAGAGCTCATCCTATGCCCCCACTGCCCACCTCAAGCCAAGAAAGGTTCTAGAAAACCACACAGAATGTGGGCACTTCTAGGTGGATTGTCATCTGATTGGATGCTTGCCAAAGTGCACAAATATATAGGTCCCTGTCCATTAAGTGGATAGAAGAACCTAATATGGGTCTCTCAGGTTCAGGTAACTCCAAGACTGGTGGAGAACATCTAAAAACAAGAACTTTGTTGGCATTGCCCTGATCGAGGAATTAAAGAGTCAATAACCAAAGGACCATTCCTCCTCATGCATGAACTTAGCCATGGAAAAGAATGCATAACTCATGGTGTTCACTGAGCTGGGTTTACCTTGGAAAGATCTCTGTCCTGGAGGGCTGCCAGGGACCCAGCAGAGGGGTGTGAGGAGTATACCTCTGGGACCACAGAACAAGACAGCAGGCAGACCATACCAGGAGAGCTCGGGGCAAAAAGCCCTATGGGAGGATCATGAATCAGTCTGCATTAGTTCAGTCATCTCTTGCTATACAAAATCAGCACCACACATTCTGAAGGGAATGCTTCTTATCACACAGTTTCTGGGGGTCGGTGGTCATGGCACCAGCCAGCTGGGTCCTCTGTTGGGCTGCATGTGGTGTTAACTAGGATTGTGGTTTTGCATGTGTCCTGGTAAGAATGGCAGAAGGGGTAGCTTAAACAGCAAACATTTATGTCTCACAGTTCTGAAGCAAAGAACACTAAAACTGAGAATTGAGTGTCCCAGTATCAGTGTTAGTCTGCACTTAACATCAAAGATAAAGCAAGTGAGGCACAAGGACTGCAAATTTGAGCCCAAACTGCAGAATTTAGCAATTTAGTGAGACTCTGTCTCAAAATTTTAAAAAAATTTAAAAGGTGCTGAGGATGTAGATCAGTGAGAGGGCCCTGGGTTCAATCCTTAGTTCTAGGAAAACACACACACACACACACACACCAGGGAGAGTTTTGGACCTGTGACATTCCTCCTCAGAGCTTTGCTCTCCGACACCACTTCCCTGGCTGCACAATACCTGAAGCCTGTAACTGGAGTATGCACAGCAACTCCCCACACAGCAGGGAGCTCTTAGGACCTGGCCTGTCTCAGTTTGTATCCCAGATAATTTTATAGCTTATGTGCATGCTGGACACTTCACAAATCCACATGTTCTAGGTTTATCACTAAGGTTCTTAAAGCAGAAACTTCTTGCTAAGACCATTTTGCATATAAGCTTTCTGACCAGCAAATGTCAATAATGTGTTTACCAAGATAGCCAGTTATCAGTTTGTTTACACTGATTTCCAAGGGTGGAGACATCTATCTTCACCTAGGAGAGAAAACAACTGCAGTTATTCCTTCCTCCCCTTACCATACTTGTTCTTCAGGGTTGATACATCCATATTCTAAAATACAGTCACACAAAGAAAGAAACAGAACAACACAGAGATCAAACTCATAAGTCCTAAACTGTGCTTGCAAATTAATCCAGCAGTTTTTAAATCATAAATAAACAAATTTAGATTTATCTCAGAAATGCAAGATAATGCCATGTTTTTTGCTTGTTTGTTTGTTTGTTTGTTTGGTGGTATCAGGGATTGAACTAGGACCCTTGTGAATGTAATGTAAGTACAGCTCCACTGAGCTAAATCCCCAGCCCTAGGATAATGCAGTGTTAACAAAGCATGTTAAATAATTAATGAAAAAATAGGTTATGTCAGTATATTCAGAAAAAAGTAGTAAGATTCAACATGTTAAGCATGTAGCCAATAAAATAATAGTGACAAAATACATGTCTGTGATTCCTACACACTGTTCTTTCACATGTAGTGTCAATATTCTCTTTTATTTGCCATCTATTAAGATAATTATTCAAACTCCAAAAACATGAGTAAAACAAACTATAGTGATTGAACCAGACATCGAGTCAGTTTGCAGAACAAATGTGAATGGGAAAAAATAAAACTCCATCTCATTAAAAATAAGGGAAATGCAAAATAAAGCAACAGTGAAGACCACTTCGCCCATGTCTAATGGCCAAATGTAAAAAGTAATGTGGTCAGCTAGGCCATCTTTAGTAGAATTAAACATGTGCCTCCTAAAGGTGACTTGAAACAAATGCTTTTATATCTGCACAGAGATCTCTACCAAAAAAACCTTCTTTGTACCAGTGATGGTAATATTTAAAAATTGGATGGGAACAGGAACTATGCTCAGTGGCACCACACCTGGCTTTTAAGAACAATGTCCTTAGTTCAGTGCCCGGTGCCACAAAAACAAACAAACAAACAAACAAACAAACTGGAAAGAGTTAGAGAAAATCAAGTTTTGATACAACCAAATGAGCCAACCAGATTCATCTGTGCCAACAAGATGAAATTTTGTAAAAGATGAATGAGAAAAATAGCAGAACTGTGTCAGTAAAATATTACTTGTAGGGCCAGAGATTTAGCTCAGTGGTTCCAGTGCCTGCCGTGCAAGCTTAAGGTCCTAAATTCCATCCCAGTAACCACATACAATGCTGGGCGTGGTGACTCACGCCCACCAGCCGTCAATACCACACAGCACAGTGCCGAGCGTGGTGGCTCACACTTGTAATCCCAGCACTCGGGAGGCAGAAACAGGAGGATTGCTGAGTTCGAGGCTTGCCTGGGCTACATAGTGAGCTCAGGGCCAGCCTGAACTAAAAAGCAAGACCCTGTCTCAAAAAAAAAAAATTACTTGTAGAAAATGTGAAAAAGTAACAAATACCATTTCATTGTGCATCAGCAGAATGATATATACGAACTGTATCAAAAGGTGTATGGTATAAATTGACACTAAATACAGAGGAGTGGCGACCTCCAGGAAGGGAGGAGAATAAGGTCAGTAGGGATTTCAACTGTATTTCCAACGTACATTTCTTTTCTTGAGGAAATAGGGGAAATGGCTGACATTTGATAAAGCTATTTGTGATTGTCCTGGTGGCCTTTTTATTATTCACTATTCCTCCTATTAACAGCTGACTGGCAGCTCTGGATCTGAACATAGAGTTTGCTGGTGGCTGGGATTTGTCAGAGAACAAGACCAGGATCCATGAGTCGCCTGGCTCTGTAAGACTTGGATGCCTCTGAATGGCAAATTTCCAACCCATATTCTGGCCTAGAAAATCTCACCCAATTGCCCAGAGCACCACAGCTACTCCCCCCGAGTCGGATGTGTTGGGGTTGGGGTTGCGTAACAGTCTGCACCCATTCGACTCTGCGGTGAGTCTGACTTTGTCCCATCCATTGCCAGTACTCCTTGTCACCATTCCTCCTCCTGGACAGCTTTGGCAACTGTGCAGACACTGACACTTCCCATTTCCTGTTGCTCCTGTGACCTGGTCCTCTTCCTGCCCCCACTGCCCTTCTAATGGGGTCTTGGGAGAAAGGAAACATGATGTGTTTGCTTAATCTGACATCCTTCATCTGAACACTAAATGAATCTAGATGAAGCAAGAAACCAGAGTGGGAAGTTGATGTTGACTAAATCTGACCCTGCAAAATTCCTAAATTGAGCCCCTATCCTCAGTGTATTTATTAATGTCCCAAAGCAAGGTCTATGGGAGGTGACAGGCCATGAGGGTAGAGTCCCCAGTGTCTTTATGAAAGGAGACAGCAAAGTGCTTACTTCTCTCTCCACGTGCTGTCATTTGAGGTTCCAAAACGACAGCTGTCTGCAGACCAGGAAGCAAGGCCTCCCGCCCACTGCATCTGGTGGGGCCAGGGTTGCAGACTTCCTCCACCACCAAGAGGGATAAATGCTTGCTGTTCAAGCCTTTCAGTCCCTCGGTTTTGGTGACAGTAGTGCAAAAAAAGCAAGAGAGAGAGGCACGGGTTGTGGTATAGCTCTTAAGTGAGTTGAGTGTGTTTTCATCTTCAGCATATGTAACTCAGTCTTAGAAGAGAAGATCCAAAACCTATACAGGAAAGATGAACATGACATTTCCTTTGGAAACATGTACCAAGCGATTTCCCTTGAGGAATTCCTGCCTAGAGTCCAGAAAGTGCTGTGTTTTTGAATTTTGCATTCCTTAGACATCTGCCCTACTCAAGAGCAAGAAGGTTCAAGTCAACAAAGGAGCTCCTCACGGGCCACAAATGGAGACTAAAGGATCAATGTATATTTTACACTTAATTTTCTAAAAATGGCAATGGAATATTTTAGCAACAAGAACAACTCCAAATGAAAAGTTTCGAAGGAAAAAGATCACTAAAGAAACAATTCAAATAAAATCGAAAATAATTCAATGCCACTTTACAAACTAAACTCATTTACCCTGGGTTTCTGACCTAACATATTAGTATACTTGCCAGATGAAAACATTTAAGGGGAAAGATATAAACAATAAAGGAATCTGGCATAGTAAAATGGTCTAGTCATAAGTAATACCTTAGGTATGATAAATAATCTAGAAATGCTTTTGGAATTATGTGAAATGTTTTCACTGATAGGTGGGAAAGAAATTTAAATTCACCACTCTAAGAACAAAAAGTCAAATTCTTTGGATCCATATGAATTTCAGAGGATTTCTTCATGCTGTGTGGAAAGGTGACCTTGAACTAGAAAACTGGGTTCTTTTGGGGTCAAGTGTCATTAGCTCACTGAGATAGCATCTTTACTTTTAGCAGATTTGGCTTCCAAAATACAAACTGGTTGGTTTTTAGTGATACCTTCCTCCACACTATTTGCCCTCTGTGCCCAAATAAGCAGTGAATTATCATAGAAAGAGTTCTTCTGTGTATGTGTGTGTATGCACACACGTGTGTGTTCAGTGTGTGAGGCAAGGTAAGCTAAGCTTTCTAGTGTTGGAAATGCTTGATCATCTGGAAAAAATAATCCATTCACACATTCAGCTTAAATATCACAAACCCTCTCATCAGAAGATGACAAATGGTTTACGCACAATGTCTTTGACAAACATTATCAAATCATTCCCTGTGTGAATATAAAAATATATGCTGCACACAGGTCCGTGGAGTTTCCAGCATCAGTAAAGAACAAGCACAGCTAATTTCCATGCCGGAGAATGCATCTCTCCTATGACCTGTGTAACTAACAGCCATGGGCTGATGAGATGGACCTGGCTGCTACATCACTCCACAGATTGCAATGCATTTCACCACCAGAGACAGATTTGATGTCATATTATTTATACTCAGTCTGATTTCCTGTTCATCTTTTGCTTAGATGCCTTCATTTTAAGTTGAGGGTCATCTATCACCTTTCAGCATATGTCTACCCATCACTATGGATAGCACAGGACCTTTGCTGACAGCTGTCCCTTCAAAGGATTAACTCTCCACTTTTCAGCCTTCACCACACCTGTTTTCTTGCATCCTAGAGCCAACGAGCAAATATCCCACTCAGGCTGACGTGACGTGTCCCTAACCCTCCACACCAGGCCCCCTGTCCTCTACCTTGGTTGCAATGGTGGCGGACTGCCTCTTTGCCTGTCAGTCACCCCATCTCAGCATCCCACTTTTTTCTGTAACGTTTGCCACAGTCGGCACCAAAGCAGAGAACCGAGGGCACTGGGGCAGTAACACTTCATTATCTTGGAGGAAGGAATTCTCTTTCAGTGTTGGAGTTGGCAGGGAGTGAGATTCAAAATCCTTGCATGTGAGTCAAAATTCTCCTGAAGTGGGAGGGGGCAGGAGAAAGACTGGGCAGAGCTTTTAAGGTCGGGCTCACACAATGATGGAGGCCGAAGCGGTCCGAGATCTGCTAGGAGCATCCTTGCACTTGGTGTTGGACCAAGCTGAACATCAGCAGCCTGGGACCAAAGAGAAGCTGGAGTTTCACTCAGATCCAAAGGTAGAGAAAGATCAGTGTCCCAAGGAGCAGTGAGGGAGGAGAGCGTCTTCCTCACAAGACAGCCGGCCTCTTTGGCCTAGACAGGCCTTCATCTGATCAGAGGGGGCCCAGTCATGCCGACAAGAGCACTCTGCTTTCCTCCTCAACTGGTTCACACATTCATCTTATCTCAAAACACCCTCAAGGATATAACAAGAAGAGTATTCACTCAGGAAGAGTTTCTAGACATACCATAACCCAGACAAATCAATGCTGGAAAGGAGCTATCGCATTTTGATTCAGGATTTAGGCTATAAATCAGAATCCTTTGAAAGCTTTAAAGGATTTGGATGTCAGATTTGTACACTAGATCAGTTCAATCAATATTTCTAGAATGTCAACCAGACATAACTATTTAATGATTTGGAAAGCTAAATAATGGCCTTCACAAAAGTCCTTTTCAATATGGTGCCCTGACTAGGCCATCTCTGTGAGCCCACCCTGTCCCCTCACTGACATTATATTAACAGCATTGGAGGAGTGATCAAAATATGTGATTAATGTTTAAATTTTTTAAATTATTAACATAAAAAATATGTTGACATTAATTTCCCTCATAATATTCCTCCCAAAATATGTTCCCCCTAGAGAAAATAAAAATCAAGTACCTGTCATGTACAAGTACAAGTGAGTGTTTTCAGAGGGAGTAATAGCAATGCATCTTTTACTGTAATAAAATCTGTTAAATTTAAATATTCATTATATTGTCTGATCCCATCTCATTTATTGATAGTCCTGTGTTTATCACTAAACTGTAAGCTCTTTTAACTTTCTGCCTGATCTTTGGCACACTGTCTGCCTTGATAGGAACCTAGACTTAGCTGTACTAAAGCTCGAAGAGACACATGAAGATTCAGGGTCTGGATCGGGCCTCTGGACTCAGTGGGGATCCTGCCTGACAGCAATGTCATCAACCAGACTTCGGAGAATGAGGAATTGGAGAGAATGAGGAATTGGAGAAATGGGAGAAGGATGGAATAGGAGGCCTGACAATCATTTTCTCCATGATTTCCATCCATGGGAATCTGTCATGATCCTCAAAGTTACTATTACAGTCAAGATTACTATTATAGTGCATTCATTGTGGAGGAAAATCAAAGGAGAGCTCTTATTCTTGCTTCTTTGTTGTTGTTGTTATTGTTGTTGTATGGGTTTTTTTGGTAGTACCAAGGATGAAACTCACGATGTTGTACTTGCCAGGCAGGCAGTAGCACCGCTGAGCTACATCCTCAGCCCATGTTTCTGAAGAGCCCATGAAATCCATCGATGAAGTGCAAGGTCAGTGTAGCAGCACTATAGAAATCAGTCCACATAGAAACCAAATCAGGTATTTTAATTAAAAGTTCAAAATCATGCTTTCTCTTAAGAATGCCTAAAGACAGATGTACACCCTTGTTCATAGCAGCTCAGTTCATGATAGCTCAATCTTGGAAACAACCCAAATGCCCAACAACTGGTGACTGGGTAAAAAAATTGTGGGTTTTTTTATAAAATGGAGTATTATTCTGCCATAAAGAATGACAAGATCAATTCATTTATGTGCAAATGGAGACACCTGGAGGATATACTAACAAGTGAAATCAATAGATCACAGATAGGCAAATACCTGATCTTCTCTTGACATGAACACCTGTAGATGAAAATGAGCTCTAGATAGTATGACAGCTTTTATAGAGCGGGAAATTTCCATAGGAAATTTGGTGTGGGAATGTAATGAGGGGAAGGAATAAATATGATTCAGAAAGAAAATAAAAGAGGATGTATATAGGGGATGGGGAGGTGTGGGTGGGTAAGGATATGGGTAAAAATGAGAATTAACTTGTGTCATATACTGGTACAAATTCCCCAATGTTATGTGTGGTTGTGAGATGTATATAAATTGTACCAATAAAGAATTCAATTTAAAAAAAAGAATGCCTAAATTTAATTAATTAATGGGCCTGATGTTTGTTAACCCATAAGAACATTTGTATCAGTATCTATATTTTAATGATTGCCATAAAATTGGAAATGGTGAAAACCAGCAATAAAAAATCAGTATCCTCAATTACTGTGAAATACAACATTCTGTACTGTTTAACTTCTTTTGTTCTAAAATGTTTTCTCTTTTATGTTTTACTCCAGTTTCAAGAGAATAATACCTTCACCAGGACAAACACAGCTTAGAAGGGAAAGAAAAAATCTGACAGTAAAAAAGAAAAACTGGAAACAAAACTTATGTATATAGGGAAGTAGAGGGCATGACAGGAAGGCAGGGGAATTGGAAACAAGAATCTAGATATGCATGTACAGGTACAAATTCTCAATGAGGAATGTGATCATAATGTATACCTAAAATGTACCAATAAATTCAATTTTTAAAAAAAGCCATCATGGTGGCTCACACCTATAATCCCAGCACTCAGGAGGCAGAGGCAGGAAGATTGCCATGAGTTTGAGACTAGCCTGGGCAACACAGTGAGTTCAGGGCCAGCCTGAAATACACAGTGAGACCCTGTCCCAAAAAACAAAATTAAAAAAAATAATAATTTAATTTTTTTAAAAAGGAAGAAAGCATAGAGGTGTCATGTTTGTTTTTCTGCTGGGTAGTAAAATAACATTTGGAAAGTGCATTCATGAGTTCTCAATTCATTTGAATATAAACTTATTGAGCACCTACTAGGCAGGCAGGTAGCTCCACACAGTCAGATTGCAAATAGGAGCAGGAAGTAAAGGGGATGTCACCAAAATGATCAGAACGGTGCAGCTGTTTTGCACACCACTAGCTCTGTGACCCCAGAGAGGGCCTCCTTCTCCTTGTCCTTCTTCTGAACCAAGGATCTGAGATACATAACTGTGCCATTTTGATTAAATAAATGTGCTCTTGTTATGCTTTATACCTGACAAATAAACAAATAAAACAAATACTGAATGAAACTTGAATTGTTTTATTGTGAGAACCTGAGTTACAAGAATTTTATTCCTGACCCAAGCAAGAGAGGAATAGCTGGGCCAAATGGAATTGCTAGTTTTAGTTTTTTAAGGAATTTCCATAGTGGTTGTACTAGTTTGCTTATCCACCGACAGCGTAGAAGGGCCCCCTTTCCCCACAGCCTCATCAGACTTCGTTATCTTTTGATTTCTTGATGATGGCCCTTCTTTCCAGAGCAAGGTGGAATCTAAGGACCAGAGATGTTAAACTTTTTTCATGTACATTAGTCTTTATAATTTGGTTTGAGAGAATAGAAAATAAATTAATATGTGTCAAATGAGTAATAGTTATCAAACAACTAGCTTGTTACCGGGGAGAAAAAAAAAAAAACTTGTTCCAAATTTTCAGAATAATTCAAAGTCATCTGGCTTTTATGTTTCAACCTGGGAGTGGAAATGTCCTCTTCCATATTGAGTTCATCTTCCACTCTACAATCATACTGGCAAAGTATAAGAGCAGACATAGGTCTCAATATGGTTTCCTTTCTTCAAGCAGTCTTTTTATGGGGTCTTAAACTCCCCAGTACTGACATGAGTGATCAATCATATCATATTGTTGACTGATAGGACATACTGACTCCCATTAAAAATTCCTGGTTATGCCCATTTTCACTTTATTGTTGTGTGCTTTTTATGAGATCGTTTCCGGTGTATGTTATAATTACATGTCAGAACACTGGAAATGTTCAGATAAAGGTTCTTTATTAAGACATGCAGATGTTCCTGAGCTGGGAAAACATACAGTCTAACATACACTAATAGAAATAGAAGTCATCACTCTGCAACCATTCACAGTCCTGGGGCTATAACAGGAGAGTATAAAAGTAATGTAGAAATGCAGAAAAAAAGCCAAAGGAGGTTTCAGCAAAATGAGCACAGCATCCGTTGGAGAACGGGGATGGATGTTGTTAGGCTCCCAGAGAAACAAAGAAATGCCATGAAGAGAATATATTCGAGTTCCTGGTAGAGAAACCAAATGACTCTGAAACTGAGCATCTGGAGAGCCTAGTACAGGGACCACCTCGAAGTATGGACCAATGTAAGGGCCCTCAGAGTCCAGTGCAGCGTCCAGGTGAGGGTCTAGCAGTCACTGCCACCCCTGGAGCAGAACTGTAGGGTTTTAGGACACCAAGGCAAAGAGGGCTCCTGTCACCAACCACAGGGCACAACTACTCCATTGGGGCAGGGGGCATGGAAGCCCACAGCCCACTTTTCTTCCTCCTTCTCTCCAGTGGCTGACTGAGAAGCAGGAGCTTCTTGTATAAACATCCCACAGAATGAGAAAGAGCCTAGGTAACAAAGTTTGGGTCTGGACCCCAGCTTTCCAACCTTGTGGAACCATATGTTGAATTAGAAAACAACAGATGAGGATATGGCACTGTGACTGTAGCTTGAAACTGGTAGTCTTCTCTACATAGCTCATAGTAGAGACTTCATCTTTTTGAGGAAACAATGTAGAGGACATAATGAACCACATATGTTTGGAGAAAGAACAATAATGCATTTAAGCCTCTTTATAGAATGGAAAAGAGAACAAATCATCAGAAAGCTATGTTCCCACCATCTACATTCAAATGTACAGGAAGGCTTCCAAACACATTACCAGAGCTGAAAAGAATTTGTGCAATCATTGCATTTTTAAGGCTAAAAATAGACTTTCCCCAGAAACTAAAAATAATAATTGAGAAAAATGTAAAGCAAAGAAACAGACTCCAGGGATTGTACTAGTTTTGACTAACCTTTAAATGATGTCAGATTTAACAGTTTCACTGCTTCAGAGAATTCACCAGGATCATTCGGCCCTAGACCATCCCTCCCTCACTCTCTGTGAGCCTGCTCTGGTAGATATTGCTTCCCAGCCTGGTGTAGAGAGAAGCCATAACTTTCTCTAAACACTTAGGTTTTAATGAATCTTAATAAGCAGCTCATTACCAAAGATCGTGACTCTCCATGTGCCACCCTCCTCTATAGCTTGCTGTGCTCCCTGCAGCTCAGAGCCTCTCCCCCTTCCAAACTGTGTGGTAGAAATTCTTGTTCCCCTTGTTTTATGACATCGTTCCAGTCAGAAGCTACTTCTAATTTTAATAGCTTTGGAGCAGGAGAAGCCAAAAAAGGAAAGAGGACTGAAGGTCTTTGTGGGATACGCCTCTGGCCACCAGGTGTTATGTTCTCCATGTGCCAAAAATGCTCAGATGGTAGTTTCCCTGATGTGCAGCTACAGGACTGTGCCTGACCTCTCAGCACCCCCTCCCAGCAGCAAGCGTGGCCGATGGAGGGGCAGTACTTCCCTTTAGAATGTGCCTTTCTTATTTAAACGGTGGAAGACCAAGCAAGTCCCTCTTAATATACACGCTACCATTAAAATTAACTGTGTGCTAGAGAGAAAAACGTCAAAAAATTGGCCAGTGACTTGCTGTAGGATGGCTGCATCACCTCGGCATAGAAGAGCCGAATCCATCCATGGGTGCCTGGCTGTATGTCCTGACCTGGTCACTTCACCTAATTAAACCTGAGCTGCTTCACTAACATTATGCAGTTGGCTGGGGAAGAAACTCTCTAAGTGTTTGGTATCTTATTTTTTACGAAACTGGCACAGCAGATATTTTATCATTCCAAATAGTGGAAAATGTTCCACAATAGCAGGGCGCTCTCCAGTATTTCTGTGACATGTCAGAAGCCATGTCTGGGCAGATACAGAGTATGAACCCACCAAGCCAGAAATGGAGACTTCTGGCTTACTCCATCCTGCTCTGCCTTCATAAATATTTTACCATCAAGACTTTTCCCATCTTTTGCCATATTTACATGGGTTTCTATCTGGCACTTTTCAAAAATTATTTTCAAAATGCTCCCAAACAAAACTCAGAACTTAAACATTTCCAATGGTCTCAGCCTCTCAGAAAATATAAAATTCTGCAATGCTCAGACACCAGTACTTTCTGACCCCAAACCTTTTCCATCTGCCTCAGTGCCCTATTCTACTTTTATCTAATTATAATGCAATTATCAAAATAGGAAAAACTGACAGTGTGTTGAAGGATTTTTTAATTGCCAATTTAAGGAGGTTCAGAATAGAAAATAAAAACTCAAACAAAAATACAAAACAAAAACAAAGCGCAAATACCTATAATGCATTAAAACACGGCTAGGTAAAGACAGTATTTGAAAGACAAGACTTACACCATTGGGCTCTTCATGAATGTGGCTGGCTAGGCATGTACTATTTGGGGAGAATGCCTATTATTAAATCTCAGTGCTCCTTTGTAATAAAATATGTACCAGAAGGATATTGAAAAAATGACCTAGATTCCCCAGCAGGACGTTGGAACAGTGGCAGCTCCAGTGGTAGTCTCCAAGTCAGGTGGAAGGAAGATAGACTGCACTGCGCTGTCCAAATGAACTCCAGGATGTGGGGATCCTAGAGGTGCGGCTCAAGGCTTTCTCATGTGAGCAACAAACGAAGGCCAGGAAGACTCCTCAGTGGGTGCCCAGATATCTTGGAAGCCACCACAGAAATCCTGCTCCAAAGGAAGACAAGGCCAGGATCCTGGGGCTGGTTGTTCATCTTCTGAGACTCATCCCATGCTGCCCAGCTTGGACTCCCCACATGGAGGCTGGTAGGGCTGAGCACCTAGCAGGCATCGGGACTCGCTAGCACTTGTGAACTAGGAGGGCGGGAGAGGGCCTGTTACCTGGCCGTGCCAGAGAAGTTTCTGTTCATACTTCCCTTACGTGAGTTCACTTCTCCTCAAGGGGTTAATGCATAGAGATCCAGGTACTGAACTTGACAATTTGTAAAGCACGAGAAAAATGGACACTAGTCTTGGAGATATTCTCAGAGTCTTTTACTTGGAACTCAGTGAATAAATACCTCCTTTTCTCCCGATTTTCTATTGGCAGTACTTTCATTCAAAAGGTGCTATGATTAGCTGTGAAGTTCCTTCTGGCTCAAATTCTGCCTTGGTTTTTTACAGGAACCAGTGTTTGATTTTACACACATTATTGGTCATTTTTTTCTTTTCTTCTTTTTATGCTGGTAATATGTCAAATTACTTCAAGTCCTTATTGGTGAAGATCTTTGTTATTTCCCACCCAGGGGAAAACTAAGGTCTTACACCCAGAAAAGTCTTTTCCTACGTCCATGTTTCTGAAGCAGACGCTCACGGGTAGCTTATTTGTGATTCCACAGCTTTGGTACCACTGAAATGGAGCTGTGCCTCCTCCTCCTCTGTGTTCAAATACACCAGATTCCTTGGCCTCTGGGCGGCACAGTCCTCTTGATTCACTGTGCTGTGGTGGGTGGAGATGCTGCAGGGAAGACTGAGCCGAATGGGTTCATGGCTAACTCTGCGGAGGCTTGGTGTTCAGGAAGGAGTCTGGAGGCAGAGCTATCCTACAGGGTGTCTTCTCTACCTGCTTGTCCTCTCAGGAGTCAAGATATCCATAAAGGAGAAACTGGAAATCCTCCTACTTCCAAGTGGATCTCTGCATGTAGGACTATCCAGGAAGGGCACTCCTAGGCTGGGCTTGGAGGGTTGTTTCCTCAGTCATGAGAACCCTCACTACTGTGTGCAATAGAGTACTTCACATTCTTGGTGTGGCACATTCCAGGACAAACTCAGGGTTTTTTCAAAATTGTTTTTTCATGCCTCTCATGCAGGTGAAAAATAAGAGTGTATTATGAAGACTGAGGTAAAGTTTATGGAACATATTATTGCCTTGTCAAGGTGATTGATCCCAAATGGTATAGTGCAGGGACTTGATCCAAGTGTAGGTAGCTTCACATTCTCTGGTTTTAATCACAAGCCTGGTATCAAACCACAGGCTTTGCCCGTGCTGTGCAGTCTGTCAACCACTCATGTCCATCTCCAGTCCAAGAAGCCTTTTTAAGTATGGTTGCCACCTTAAACAGGAAGTTTCCCAAACCACTAACTTCTCTCCCATTTCCACTGAATTTGGTGATACACAGATCACACGGGTGATAAGCTGTAGAAATAATTGTATGAACTGGCAGGTGAACACATGTCATCACTAGATTTCACATAGGGCTTCTGAGCCACTCTCTGCTATTCACTGTGACAGTAGACGTTAGTGGCCCAGAAGCAACGTGGCTGCTCTGATGAGGAACTAGGAACAGCCCGTTGGCTCCAGCCCCTTGTTCAGGGCACCATTGTGTAGAGGGAAATGCTCTGGCAAGATGACTCCACTCTGCAGTGCTGCCCTCATCCATTCTTTTGTAAATAAGGGGTTTGGTGTTCAACTTGTGACAGACAAGTCTTCCTTTCAGGGTTCAGAAACGGCAAGTTTTGTGAAAAGTGGGTGCTAGTGTGAAGCACCTGGCCTTGATGGAGGTGAACACTCAGCTTCAAAGCTGATGGTGAGCTCTGTTGACAGGCTTGGGAAGGCAAGCTGCCATTGATGGAATGTCCTTCCAGTACAATTTCAGAGCTCCTGCAGAAATGCCTGAAATTCTCTGTGAGTCACAAAGGATGTAGACAATGGCCTATTCCAGGTCTTGGCCTAGCCAGGATGTCCTGCTATCAGGGTTGTATACTCAGAGAACAGTGCTTTAAGCAGCGTTATCCCCAGGACACAGAGTGTTGCTCTGTGGGGAATCTCAAGGACTCTTCTTTAGGGCAAATGGGTGCTTCTGGAGTGTTCTCCCAGCCCACAGGTGTCATCTTCCTGCACGCTTCCACTGTGTGTACTACACACGGTGGTGGGAAGATAGTGATCTCTCATGACTTCATGATGACCAGAGATGAACTGAAAGTGATGTCATCCTCATAAGCCACCCTGGAGAGCTTAGGTGTTCATGAACCTTCTATTTCAGTAGGGGTAGTAGACTCAACATCCTTGTCCCAGTGCCTACAAGGCCCAGACTCGCAGGCCTTAGCAGTCCCAGTCCTTGTGCATGAGTTGCAAGCTTTTGTAGCTCTGTGGTCTGAGCACTGCTTCCTTTGGGCGCTTTCTTGGGCTGACTGCATTGCCCGGGGACATCCTGCTGCACTGTCAAGCCACAGGGCCTGGTGGGTTCAGCACCAAGGAATTGAGGCCTCCTGTGCTGCACATAGCCACTGAGCCTATGATGGGGGAGGTGGAATTGCAGTTTGAGGGCAAAAATGCCTAATGATTTCCCTGTTGAGTTATTTGGGGCAAATATATTTGGGGTTTTTTATACTTCTTCCTCAGGATTTCATATTCCACTATGGAAAAATCTGAGGAAGTACTGAGAATCTAGTTCAGGTCCTACATTTTGTCTTGTGCTTTCCAAACAGTTTTATGCCTCTTGGTTTTATAAGAGTCTCTCATCTTTGCTTCAGTCCTTTTTTCCTCAGCAAGGAGAACATGCTTGATGTTGGCTCCACATACTTTCAGTGTATTCTGTACTTAACCCCATATCAAGAAAACTTCTGGATGAGGCCTGTTTTCGCACACCCTCCTGTGTTTCTACCAGAAAACAGCTCTTGAAAAAGGACTCAGGTTATCTTTCAAGCCTCACAGGGTTCTGTAAGCTTGTGCTCTGTAGATGGGGTGTTTGTCTCCCAGAGTGCTCTGTTCCTCAATACACCTTACTTAGATGTTCCCATATTAAGGTATCCAGTTTGCTCCCGTCGACATACTTCTGCTTTGTCTGTTGTTACCCTGTCTGTTTTGGATCTCCTTACAGGTCCATTAGTTGCACATAAACATTTGTGTCAAATGCCTGTGCTTGGAATCAGGGCCCTGTGGGTAGAAAGCAAGATTCTCAGACTAGGGAAGCCTAGTGCTGGCTCCTCTTCACTCAGTAATTCTGAGTCTTTATGTGTGCTATGAGACCCATTTCCCTAGCCAAAACTACCTGGTTTCATCCTTTCCCAATATTAAATGTTTCCTGCTACATTGTAACATTAAAATTTAATGGCATGTTTGAATGTTTTTCTAATCATATGCAAGCAACATCCTGGGTTGTTTTGCTTTGTTTTGTTTTATATAGCTTTCTGTTTTACATTGATTGCCTTTAGCCAACCAGCTATTGACTTCATTGAACAAATGTCAATTCATTTTCCAATAAATGTACTTCATCTTCTGGCCTTGAAAGAAAATGACCTAGCCATGTAAATTCAGGTAATATTATACATGAAACAAAAATAAATGCACCAGACTGCTGTTAAGAAAAGCATTGTGCGGGCTGGAGGATTAGCTCAGTGGTTCCAGTGCCTGCCTCGCAAGTGCAAGGTCCTGAGTTCGATCCCCGGAAACCACATACAATGCTGGGCGTGGAGATTCACACCCACCAGCAATCAATACCTCATAGCACAGTGCTGGGCGTGGTGGCTCCCACCTGTAATCCCAGCACTCAGGAGGCAGAGACAGGAGGACTGCTGAGTTCTAAACTTGCCTAGGCTACATAGTGAGCTCAGAGCCAGCCCGAACTACAAAGCGAGACCCTGTCTCAAAAAAAAAAAAAGAAAAAAGAAAAAGAAAAGCATTGTGAGCAATAAGACCAGCCCAAACTATCAAACTAGAAGTTGTAGCTTGTATATGTGATCTTAAGGGATTTCTTTCCCCTCTCCAGACCTCTGCATCTTCTTGAATTTACCCATCAATTTACTCAGTGTACCCAGCTGTTCTGGGCATTCCCCCCACAGAAGCACACTGGCTCTTTTAGTCAAAGTCAATTGACCATAAAACGTGGGACTCTTTCTAGAGTTTGGCTCTATTCTGTCATTCATCATGTGCCAGTAGAATAATGTCTTTATCACTATAAAGTCCTGAAATCATGTAGTGTTGTGCTCGCTTTGGCAGCAAATATACTAAAATGTAGCGTGACTCCTCAACTTTATTATTTGACAAGAACACATCTGGATGGGGCTATGTCCCAGTGGTAGAGCAGTAGAGTGTCACCTACCATGCAGGAGGCCCTGGGTTCCACCCCCACACCATGATACAAGAAGCTCACTTTGCCTATTTCAGGTCTTCTGCATTTCCATATATGTTTTAGAATCAGCTTATCCATTTCTGGCCCCAGAATATTAAATTTTGATTGGACTTATGTTGCACCTGATGATTAATTTGGGGAGGGTTGATCCCTTAACAGAATTGAGGTGCCTAATTCATGACGAGTGATATTTTTTAATTTGTAATACAGGAATCTTTTTAAAAATTTATTCCTAAGATTCTTACGTTTTTATGCCACAACTTTTTATATTATGTTAAATGTACAGCCTTTCTCTTCATACAGGCATACTCTCCCATCTTAACAGCCCACCTCTTTACCTCCACATAACAAATTCACCCCCTTCTCCACACTAGACCTCCTTCAGGAGGGCCACACAACCTCCCATCTGAAAGTAATTGCTCCAATATCTAGACTTGCACAACCCCACATTTCCCTATGCCTCTCACTACCTGCCTTTATTAAATGCATGTGGTATCACCTCTACTATCAATAAATTATTTGAGGGCACAATCCCTGCCCAATTTATTTCTATGTGCCCCCCAGAATCTAGGACTCAGTGGAGATATGATAAATAAAGTGACGGCAATTTTTTCATCTCCTTACCATATCTATCCTCCATTTGAACATGATTCTCCACTCCGTCTTCTATCCACTCATCATTTTTCATTTCAGTGCAAACACTTCACTCTCAGTGTAAGACATCCTGATCATGACAGCAAAACATAACCGCTCTTACTGGGCTGTATAAATCCCAGCCTCTTCCACATTCTAAATCTTCATTTGGCTGGACTTCAGAGCCTCCACCAGAGACATTTCACTCAACTGCAACATCACATTTACTGAACTACACTTTCCATGATTTTAAACGTATCCCAAGGTTTACTTGTGACACCTATACATAACCAGGCCTGGATTTTATTACTATCAGAGGGACCTACCCTTTGATTTTCTTTAACCTTAATATACTAGATCATCAAAGTGACTGGAGCTAATGGCATTTCCAAGTTCTGGAACTCAGAAGGGAGCAGGATGAGTGGAAATGCAAAACCCGCTGCAGAAAATCACTGTTTAATGCATGGCATCCACCTGCCAAGTGTGAAATGGCCATAATGGGCTACAGGGAGTGGAAACCCATTTTCAAATCTCAGTGTACCATCCTTTGAGACAGGTATTGGGACTACTGTGTCTTCTCTTAAGTATGATTACATTTGAGAATACAGCTGAGGAAAACTGAAAGTAATTCTATTTTGAAATGGTGTCTTAGTCAGGAAACTTGATTTGCTATTGAGAGTCATGATCCAAAGACAGGCTCCTAGAGGATCCTGTCCTCTTCACTAGGCTACTGTACTTTAAACGACTGGCTCAGGAAGCCATTACTGTTCTCTCAGCCCTATGTGAGCGTGGTCTGGGAAGGGGACAGCATCATCCAAACGTCTATAACCAAGAGCCAGGAGTATCATGGACTAGGGTGGCCTAATGTGCATGAAGAGCCACAATGACGATCACAGAGCATCTGTGTTTTCTTATCAGTTTTAGTACCAATTGGCTATCTCATCTTAAAATAAATAATTTAAATCTTTGTTAAATTAGTATCTATTCTAGAAATCCCATTCTAGAAACACCTCCCAGAGAGATATAAAGGCAACTGTGGTATTCAGTTCTTGCCAGATATATTTTTCATTAGGTGTTGGTTGACATACCTGTTCCTTAAGATACGTGCTATGGAAAAACCTATCCAGTTACTACTGTCCAACACTATGCCTGAGTTATCAGTTACCCACAAAGAACATTTGTAAAGCATATTAGTATTTTCAAAAAAGTGAATATTCATAAAGCAAGGGTGGATGATGCAGGGATCCTATAGCCACAGATTCAAGGATTTTTCATTTTTTTTTAGTTTGTAGAGCAAAGGGAAATTCTGTAAATACCAATCTTTCCAGAAACTGAAGTGACTATGAATAAGAGCAAGCCAAAAAGATTGGACTTTATTAATTTTTTTTTTGAGACAGGGTCTCGCTTTGTAGTTCAGGCTGGCCCTGAGCTCACTATGTAGCCCAGGCAAACCTCAAACTCAGCAATCCTCCTGTCTCTGCCTCCTGAGTGCTGGGATGACAGGCATGAGCCACCACGTCTGGCTGGACTTTATTAAATTTTACTTAACATGGACTGTGATGTATAAAACAATAAAAGAACTGAGAGAAGCAGAATTTAATGCATCCTGCTAAATAAACTCCATGGAATAAAGGCCAAGGTCATATTTCTTCAGTGAGCAGAAGAGCACACAGATGAAACAGAACATTAGCTTCAGACAGAGCTAAGTTAAAACTGAGCTCTATTACTTGTAGAGCTGCATGAATGAGGTATAGTTGTCCACCAGGGAGGTATAAATGCAGGCTTGGGGAAACCTGAACCAAGACCTAAAGAATTTGAACAACTTAGTCAAGAAAAGAAAGCAAATTCTAGCCAAAAAGAAGAAGACAGTTGAAGAGCTGGAAAAATCAGAGCATAGCACATTGAAGACACTGAGAACAACTTAGTCTGGCAGGAGTTTAGAGCTGAGGAAGGACAGTGAGAATAGTTAAGGTTGGAAATGTAAGAATAGATTTCATTCTATTAAAGCAAGTTAAGTTTGTCCTAAATACATCTCCGTACTTGGATGATAAGTTTTGGCCCAAAGCAACCTCCATATAAAATGAATTGTACTCTAGCTTGATATATAAACAGACTGTAACATAAGAACTCAACCTTGTAACCAAGCAATTCAAACTCAACCAATCATAGCAGTAACCTTCCTCCCAGCTAATCAGAGGCTTACAGCTATCAAAATATGACCATATGAGGCAAGTGCTCATTGCAGCCAATCAGACACGTTTTAAAGCCAGGTTTTCATTGGTTATAAAAGTAGCCTGTTGTATGGTGGATAGGATATTTTGCTCTAAGTTGGCTATGGTGTGCTGCTGTTCTAGAAACTTTTTTCTTGCTCTCATAAACTTTATGATATTGAACCCATCGCAAATTTTTCTTTAATAATCTAAAGGGGAACAGGTGACAGTAGAGGGAAATGGTACCATTAAGACATAATAAAAAAAAAGACTAGCTCTTTTATGTAGAGTTTTAGAAAGGAGGAAAATGGAGGGAGAAGTAAAGAATGGTATATAGTTTTTTGGATGATGCAATTGAATGAAGAAAAGCAAAAGCTAGAATGTTGATGAAGTGTCTGAGAGGCAAAGTCCAGTGTAGCCATCAGATTCCCGAGCAACAGCTGGTGCTACTGGTGATGGTAGTACAAAGAATTACAGGGAAACATCTTTTCTCAGCTCTATGAGGACATCAGCAGCTCATTTGTAACATTAAAGAAGAATAATGCTCTTCTCAACCCTCTATTGAAATTAAATATTTAAATAACGGAAGCCACTTAGAATCTTTTCCACTCCAGGCTCAGGCACCTAGAAAATGCTTACAGTATTAAAAACTATTTCAGAAGCTAAATGTCTGCTTTGCCTTTTAGCTCAAGAGAATTATGAGCCTGGACAAGTTCAGTTTCACCAGCTAGTGTTGCAGTACCCAGAGGTTAGAAGTCATTGGAGGTAAAAGAAAAATTTCAGGTTCTGCTAAGCTTAGTGATAGTACAATGAAAGGCTTAAAAATCTCCCAGATAGAGCATTATGCAGGTAGTGAAATCAAGTGCAGTTTCTACAGAGTGTTGGTTTTAAGACAAATAGAGAATCTTCCTTTTGTGCAACTATTTTAACAGTTTTAAGTCCAAGGCCTTAGAATCCCCTCCCTTCTTCCCGAGAAGAAATCCTCCCTGTGTGTTACAAGAAGAAAATACCTTTGAGAAGTTAGAACAAAAAGCAGGCTATTTTCCCACCATTTATTACCCATGACTTTTGGGATGAGCAGAATTAAAATTGCTAGAAAGACATAGTCCAGCCTTAAGCAAAATCCCAGAACAGTGTCTGGAACATACGAGATTTCCTTAATTCTGCTGTATGTTTTGCATGTTTGATGGCCTTGAAGTTCAGTTAGATTTTTTACTTCTCTCAGTCAGGGACCTACAGAGCCACCTGTTTGAAATACGGGCTCCTTTTACCACCATGCAGCCACTCTTGGGCTTCGCTCTTGTGTGGTTCTGTGTCCTTCTCTCTGCACAGCTGCCAACTACGCTGACTCCAGCCCCAGTCACACTTAACTACACACTCTAAAGAGCACAATGACATCAGCCCCCAGACAGTACACCGTGGTCAAAGATGCGTGGCTGTATTTTTTTTTTTTTTTTTTTTTTTTTTTTTTTTTTTTTTTTTTTTTTTTTTTTTTTTTTTTTTTTTTTTGCTTTTGAGACAGGGCCTCGCTTTGTAGTTCAGGCTGGCCCTGAGCTCACTATGGTGCCCAGGCAAGCCGCCGCGAACTCAGCAATCCTCCTGTCTCTGCCTCCCAAGTGCTGGGATTACAGGCATGAGCCACCGCGTCCGGCATTGTGGTATGCGGTGTTGATTGTTGGTGGG
>PVIC010024529.1:0-25889 GCA_004025085.1 Thryonomys swinderianus
ACCAAAAAAAAAAAAAAAAATCAAAGGCAAGGCCTAAAAATTTACTAACTGGCCCTTTACTGAAAAAAAATCTTCATTTAAGAAGTTGTTTGGGGGGCCGGAGGGTTAGCTCAGTGGTTCCGGCGCCTGCCTTGCAAGCGCAAGGTCCTGAGTTCAATCCCCGGTAACCACATATAATGCTGGGCACGGAGACATGCCCACCCACAATCAACACCACATACCACAATGCCGGACATGGTGGCTCATGCCTGTCATCCCAGCACTCGGGAGGCAGAGACAGGAGGATTGCTGAGTTCGTGGCGGCTTGCCTGGGCACCATAATGAGCTCAGGGCCAGCCTGAACTACAAAGCGAGACCCTGTCTCAAAAAGCAAAAAAAGAAAAAAAAAAAAGTTGTTTGGGGTTTTGCTTTTTGAAATAGGGTTTCACTATGTGGCTCAGGTTGGCCTTGAACTCACAGTGACCCTGCTGCCGGTTTCAAAGGCTGACTGACCAGCACAGCATGTGGCAAGCAGGGCTCGCCAACCTGTCACTGAGTTCCAAAAACTCCATCTACTTTGAGTATCAGACCTCAGTCAGGTGATATGGTTCCTAGTCTGTGGTATGATTTTTCAGTCCCTTCAAACAGTTTTCATAGAATAGTTCATAATTTGAACAAAATACAATTCATCATTTTTCAAAAAATGAATCATAGTTTTGGGGTTTTATCTGAAAATCTTTGTCTGACGTAGGGGTTCAAAGGTCTTTGATCATGTCTTCTCTAAGTTTTTAGTTTTAAATTTTACATTGATTGCTATTATTCAGTCTGAATTTATGCTGAGATATGGTTAAGGTAACTTTAAGTTCATTTCTCGCTATACACTTACTCACTTATTCAAACCATCACGTAATCTGTCTTACAAGTGCAAGGTCCTGAGTTTGATCCCCAGTGCTACCAAAAAAAAAAAAGTTAAAGTGATCCTGAGATCAAACCATCACGGAGAAGATGGTCTTTCCTGCGATGAATTGCTCTGCACCTTTGGAAATCGGCTTATCTTCCCTACATCCATCTTCTTCTGGACTCCGTGCCCTACTCCCCTGTTTTCCTTCCCTCCCATAATACCAACCCTAGAGCGCCCTGGCCTGTGCACCTCAAAGTAAGCCTTCATGTCAGAGGGTGCAAGTCTTTGCCGGTGCTGAGCCTGAACATTTGGGGATAAGCAACAAAGCAACAATGCCGAATCTTCTGACCCATAATTCAAATACTCCTTCATGATTTTAGGCTTGGTTTTGGAAGGAGTTGTTGTTTACGATTTTGTGGATTTTTGAGACAGGGTCCCGCTCTGTAGTTCAGGCTGGCCCTGAGCTCACTATGTAGCCCAGGCAAGCCTCGAACTCAGCAATCCTCCTGCCTCTGCCTCCCAAGTGCTGGGATGACAAATGTGAGCCAACACGCCCAGCACTGTGGTATGTGGTTAACAGGGATTGAACTCAGGACCTTGCGCTTGCGAGGCAGGCGCTGGAACCACTGAGCTAAATCTCCGGCCCTGTATTTTTCATTTTTTAAGGCTTTAATTTGGGCATTTACATATCTCCCAGGACCTACCTAACATGTTCAAGATTCTAACTTTCTGAAGATATAACATGTAATTAAAATAGTTTTTTTACCCGGGTATGGTGGCTTACACCTGTAATCCCAGCACTCAGGAGGCAGAGACAGGAGGACTGCTGAGTTTGAGGCTCGTCTGGGCTACAGAGTGAGCTCAGGGCCAGCCTGAACTACAAAGTGAGACTGTCTCAAAAAACAACAACAAAAAAAAAACAGTTCTTTTAATGAAGTTCTCATCTAGCACTGTATCATCTGGGTCAGTTTCAACTGACTGGTTTTTCTCTTCATTTGGGTTAGGTTCTGGTTCTTTGCACACTGATAATACATATAGGCACTGCAAAGTTTACCTTGTTGGGGGACTGATTTCTTTGTAGTCACAAAAACGTCCTTGATCTTTGATTTCTGTGATATTTTATTTATTAACAATTTGTCTCAGGGTTCTTTCTGACATTTTGGTGATGTGATCATAGCAACAATTAATCTATTTTTTTCCCTAGTAGTAAGCAACACCGTTTCTAGCACTCTTAACAATGTCTTGAACTACAAGGTTTCTGGGAGGTTTATCTCATACCCTGTGTGAGCTCTGGAGACTCTCCTTCAAATCCTTTTATGTGGTTTGCCCGCTGACCTCGCGTAGGGGAGTGTGGTATTAGGCTTTGTGGCTATGTTCTCTCTTTGCAGCTCTCTCCTTTCTGGTGCTCTGCATATCTGGGTGTACTGATGTCCCTGGACTTCTGGCTGTCCTTTCTGTACTGTGGTATCCTTCAGGACCTACATGGGCTTCTTTCTGTGGCACATCAAGTGACCCTGGAGAACTTTCTGAAAGAGCCTTACCTGTTTCCCAATTCTTAGGGCCCATTGTACTGTGACGCCTAATGTGCAATGTCTTTAGAACGGCTTTATATTTTTTTTTTTTTTTTGAGACAGGGTCTCACTGTGCAGTTCAGGCTGGCTCTGAGCTCACTGTGTAGCCCAGGCAAGCCTCGAACTCAGCAATCCTCCTGCCTCTGCCTCCCAAGTGCTGGGATGACAGGCGTGAGCCACCATACCCGGCACTGTGGTATGTGGTATTAATGGCTGGTGGGCGTGAGTCACCACGCCCAACACTGTATATGGTTACCGGGATCGAACTCAGGACCTTGTGCTTGCAAAGCAGGTGCCAAAACCACTGAGTTAAATCTCCGGCCCAGAACTGCTTTGTATTTTGTCTAATTTGTTTAGTTATTTCTGAGATAGAAAAGGTCTCTGTTACTCTGACTTGGCTACTGGCTGCTACTGATTTTTTAAAATAAGTAAATTTGAGTCGGGTGTGGTGGCTCATGCCTGTAATCTCAGCACTCAGGAGGCAGATGCGGGAGGATTGCTGTAAATTCGAGGGTAGCCTAGGCTATATAGTGAGTTCAAGGCCATCCTGAACTACACAACTGAGACTCTGTCTAAAACAAGAAAAAAATTTTTTTTAAAGTAGGTTTGGCTCCTTCGTTCTTGCGTATCAATTAGTATGTCCTTCCCGCTTGCTCCTGCCACCACCTCTGTATTTAGTTTTAGTATTCTGTGTGTTACACAAAATGCCAAGTGTGATTTAGTGGATCATTTGGGGGGGAAAGATAAGCTTAACATAAGTAACTCAAAAACTCAGCACTGACTCTTTTGCTCCTAAAATAGCAGACACATAGGCAAACCCACAGACTGGCATGTCAACCTGCTCCTGGCAAATGACTCGTGAATATTATTTGAGTAATTATGTAAATGTTGTGCCAATCTCCAGGACTAGCATTAAAACAAAGGAAATGTGATACTGAAAATGCTATTGTTACACAGTACCTTCTATTGCCGTGCCCCAACTTCCCGTCTTCTGCCTCGCCCCAAGAGTAAACTTCTCCTTCTGATGAGAGGGCAAGGCAGTGTTTTCCTCCAGAGTTCACAGCCACCTTCTTAATGAACACGTGCTGAATAGACTCTAGTAGCGTTGGTGTAGACACTGACTCTGTTCCTCCGATCCCCAGTCTGCCACCAGCACCGTAGCCAGTGGCATACAGCTACAGTGAGAAAAAACAAAAGCAACATCAGGTTTTCATCTTAACATTCGTATGTCTGATTTAACAAAGCTAATCTAACCTTCTTTTGGAGAGAGCTACAAAGAATTAAACCCAGAAGTGCTCTAACACCAATCTTTGTCTCCAGCCCTTTTTATTTTCAGAGAGGCTATCAAGCTAGCCTCAATCTTGCAATCCTCCTGTCTCAGCCTCCCAAACAGCTGAGATTATAGGCATGTGCTACCACATCCAACTTAGATATTTTTACCAGAGAATGATTAAACTTAATAAAAAAAAAGAATCACAGACAAATGTAAGACTATGTACACTGCTGTAATTGGATGACCGTCCCCATGGTGGTAGTGATGGAAGGCAGAAGAACCTCTGGGTAATGAGGACTAGTGGCACATCCCTCCACGTCCTATGAGTCTGTCCTGTCCTCCTTCCTCTTATTTCAGGAAGGAATTTTTTTTTTTAATTTACAACATATTCGGAAGAAAACAGTATGATTACCAGACCTAAAGTTCATATAAAGATATCAGCTACTTCTACACAACCTATGTACTTTCTCAAAACATAGCATTTACAATAGCAAACAAAAGATGAATACATCTAACAAATGATATGCAGATAAAAATTATAATTCTTTTATATATATGACATGCTTCAGAATAAAAAATATTTGAAGTTATACATCTAAAGACTACACAGAAATATGTAGAACTGTAATTGCTTCCAACAATATCTAAAGTGCTATTAATCTTGCACTAGTATTTCAGTACAGATGACTCACACACACAAGAGTCAAACAAAACACGCAGCCGTAACCACTTTGGTCTTCAAGACAGTTTGACACCAAAAAGACATCTTTACCTTCCCATCAGCTGTCACAGCAAACAGTGTCTGTTCTCCTCCAATCAACTGCACGGGCCTGAGAGCTGCCAGAGCTTCACAAGGAGTGGGAACTTTAACTTTTGCCCCTTCGATGCCCCCAAGCTGCCCCCTATGATTATGACCCCATCCATATATGGTTCCACTGCCACCGGCAGAAAGGGTCCAGTCATCTGGTCGCCTACAACAGACATGAAGAGAACATTGGACAGGGAAAGACTTGCCCATGAAATCTCTTTCTCTCATAAGCAGCACTATTTCTTGTTTCTGATATAGTAACCTGTTCATCCACTGCACAAGCTGCTCATCTTGCTCTCTTTTAAAAATGTCGTGGCTCTCGTGAAGAACATCCATGTTTTCGCTGTCTGCCATTAACTCACGAATTTTCTTAGCCACCTAGACAACATCACAATGAGATTATGAATCAATCACTATGTTAAGAATGAAACAAATAGGGCTGAAGATTTAGCTCAGTGGTTCCGGCGCAGACCTAGGAAGTGCAAGGTCCCTGGTTCAATCCCCAGTGATCAGACAAAACAATACCAGGCACGGTGACTCACGCCCACCAGCAATCAGTACCACACACCACAGTGCTGGGCATGGTGGCTCATGGCTGTCATCCCAGCACTTGGGAGGCAGAGGCAGGAGGATTGCTGAGCTCGAGGCTTGCCTGGGCTACATAGTGAGCTCAGGACCAGCCTGAACTACAAATTGAGACTCTGCCTCAAAAAAAAAAAAGAAAAAGATGAAACAAACATTAAGATGAGAAGACAAGAGGAATCCCTGCCTAGGAAGTATGAGGGAATGCCAACATTAACATCATGCTTTTATACTCAATAAGTAAAGGACTACGCTATATCAAGAATAAGATATTAAAAACTGGACAGTATCATTACATCTTTAGTCTACAAAAAAAACCTGAAATTCACAGTATCAGTATTTCTTGGCAAGACAAAGTTTTTCTGTACCTCATAATATTGGCATCTTTTTGTACTATATCTAAATTTTTAAAATCTTTCTATACTATAAAAATGATTCCAAAAAAACATGCAACAATACCTCATCGAGAAACAAACGGGGCAATGGCGTCCTCTTGTCCAGGGCCACGGCAACACGGGAGGCCATGCAGTACCGTCGGAACCAAGCCCACTTGTGCGTCTCAGCACAGCAAGCCAGAGTGTCTAGCTCCAAGTCACAAGCAAGAGCCACGAGCACCTGCAGCCGCCAGACAGAGAACACGGGGTCACAGGGAAAGGCCCTAAGATTCCACCTTGTCACACGCCACTTCCCCTCACTCGTCAGTGACGTGATGACCCCGTCGGCTCCTGGAGATGCACCATCAGCAGGACCTCAGGTTCCACAACTGTTACAACACGGACTCGCTGCCTGTGCCAAGGACCAGAGGACTCGTGCACGTCAGCACGCTCACACTTAGGAAACGGCGTCAGGATAAGGCTTCCGATCACAGAATCACTGATTGAGCTTTTTTACATTCAGCTTCAGCAAAACCCAACATCTGCCTTCAAAGAGGCCTAGCACACAGTACCCTGCACAGTTCTCAGTGGCTCTCCCACCACCTTAAAGTCAGTCACGTATTACCTTGAAGAACGGGCTATGGAGGAGCTGTTTGCCACCCCTCACAATAGGATCTTCATATTCAAACTGCCTCTGCAAAGCTTCTGGAAGCCCTTTCACCAGCGCAGCAAGAGCACTGCCTGTAAAACTCTTTGAAACAAGAAAACAACACTCAGTTGCAGAATCCGAAACGCAGGCGTACTCCCAGTTTGTTCTGCGCTCGGGAGACAAAGGTTTCATTATCTTAGTACTGTCCCCTGTAAAAGATGCTTCTTGAGGGGAGGGAAAGGCATGAAAAGAGAGTTAAGGCGTATTAGGTGCACGCACCAACTCCCCAGGAGCAACGCGATCCTTACGTACTGCAAACATGTACTGATAAAAGCTGAAAAACTTCTTACTGAAATTGCCAAGCAGGAAAAGGACTTAAAAGGACAAGTGCACTGTAATAAAAACAGGAGTGTGAGTGCTTGTCTCCAGATACTTGAGCTCGATTTCAGCAAAGCCACCCTCGGGAAGCGTCCTCCCCTGGAAGAGGCTCCTGCTGATGCCGACGGCACGAAGGACAGGGAACTACCTTCACAGCACCCTGGCGGGGGCAGGTGGCCCCTCAGGTGTGTGTAAAGCCCAACAAACACCACCCTATGTCAGAGCGATTAACACACTGGTTTAGAAAACCCAAGTCCAGCCTTAACATACACAGCAACCTAAGAAAAAGTCTAGATGTGACGAAGACAAAGGACCCCTTATGCCCAAGGGCATTTCCCAACTCTATGGGCCACACTTCCCGCCAAAGGTCCGATGCCCACCAATGGTGCTCAGCGCCCCTTACCACAGCTCTCGCCTCCCCATCACTCTCTCCGAGCAGCCTGTTGATGTTAATCGACTGCCCAAATTCCGTCGTGAGCAGCTTCCGCAGTCTCTGGAGGGCCCACATTCTGTGGCTGGCAGCTGAAATAAGCAGACGTGAGTATCAGAAGCTTGACCACTTCCTTGCAGCCAGTGAGCCAGGCAGGAAGCTAACGACGCGGGCATCGTTACCTAAGGCGCTGAGCTGTGCGCATGCTGCCAGGGAGGCTGCCAGGCGAGGGACGATGCTCCTGTTGGAGGTGAGATTGAGCCGGAAATCCAGGAGACAGGTCACAAGGTCCATCGATGGACAGGAAAGGACACAGCGGTCCGACAGCAGGTCCTTGGGGCCTGCAGAGGAGCAGGATGACTGTCTCTGTCCGCACGCTGTGTGAGCAGCCCGACGCGTGCATCCGTGTGCCCAGGTCCCTCGGAAGGCACCGGCGAGGGATGTGCCCCGGCACCACTGCCCGAGTCACACGAGCCACACCCTCTGCACTGACATTTCAACTGTAAACCGGCAGCTTAAGAACTGCAGCCAGCAAACCCTGCTCCAGAGGGTGAGAACAGAGCCCGCTACCCTGAAGACAGAGGGCCGAAGTGGCTCTCTGCAGCACGGGCCTTGCCCGCCACAGCAGAGGGAAGGCGTATCATAGACCACACCTGCAGCTCTACAGGCTCTGGGGGACACAGCCGTCACCCAACAGTGCTGGCCCCAGCCCCTACCTGCAGCTGGCATGATGGGGTAGACTGTGAAGCGCCAGCCCCAGCCATTCACAGACCCATCGCTGATGAATTTCCACTTCAGCTCGTCCCCGGGGATCCGCAGCTCGCTGGACCAGTCGGACCACTCTCGGCCTGGTGGAGAACATCACCCCGGGGCCAGGTTCAGTCCCGCACCCACCAGTGCACACTCCTCCAACGCAGAGCTGGAGAGCGGCGGGCAGGCTGGTGGCATGCTGCAGGGCTCTGTGGAGGCAGTGTGGGAACGGCCAGAAGTCCTTCTGCTGGAAGCAGAGCCCTGTCACACTGAACACCACTGAGAACTATGCCAACGGTCCCCTGCCAGCGTCTGCACAATTTGGGTCTGTGGTGACAATGTCTCCTCATCCAAAGCTTTAAGCAGGGACTTCAGTAATGGCGCGTACACAAGGCTTCCTGGACACAGCCACAGCCACAGCCACCTGTGGACCAGCAGTCAGTGCACGCAGTGCGACCAGGACCATCAAGGGCTCACAGAGCCTCTCGCTTGACCACCTGGCCTTTCCCTTGTACAGGGAGAATCTGCTGCCTCTTTTCCATTGAATGGAGACAGGAAAAGATACACACATGCCCTGCACTGACAACTCTGCAAAGCCCTGACTGTCCTACAGATGGGTCCTCCACCCCCCACGTCCACATGGAGCGACAGGCACACGCAGACCGCACACGATGCCTCCGGGCTGTTCCATGTGGACAGAATACTCTGCGAGCAAAGTTCTCACAGTACTTGATCAAAACCAGCTCCCTCTGCAACCAAAACAATAGCAGTGACTGCAAGGCCAGCCTGGGCTACTTAGTGAGTTCAAGGCTGGACTGAATTACATAGCGAGACCTTGCCTCAAAAACACCAAAGAAAGATATGTAGGTAGATAGACGGCTAACTAGACAGACAGACAGCAAGCAAGCTCTATGACATCCCAACCTAGGCCTCCACAGCCCTGGCACTCTCAGATATCCACAGGCCCTTCTCCAGCTATTTGGACAAGCCTAAGTATGCACCACCAAGACTCAGATCTCATGCCAGTCATGCAGGAACTTTGTCCCTCGGGGGCTGAGGCACACACAACACGGATGATGTTATAATACGAGGTAGAGAAAAATGAAACCTATTTCACAGCTAAAGCCCTCAGTGTGCCTTCCTTAAAGCCCCCACAGACTGAAGCAGCAGTGAGCTGTCCTCACATGTTGCCAGTTCCCTCGCCGGAGGCCAAGGCTGCACCCTGTCCAACCACCCTTCCTCACCTGACCGCACAGACACGATCCTGTTGACACCGTCCATGACTGTAAGCGGGTCATGGCGTCTCTCTGTGGAGCACTGGCGGTCAAACTCCACCCTGAGGCCTTCTGCACCTGGAGAACAAGCCAGCAGAAATGGTGACCACCCAGGCATCAAACAAAGCCACAGTGACCCAAGCAAAACCAGATAAAGTATAGCTATGTTTAAGAGCTGTGTGTGTGTGTGCGCGCACACATGTGCACATGTGTTTGTGAGAGAGAGAGTCCAAGAGGTATAGGAAAAGAGAAGGAAGGAGAGAAGGAACTCTTTAAAAAAGAACTGAGGGCCAGGGATTTAGCCCAGGGGTTCTAGTGCCTGCTTCACAAATGCAAGGTCCCAAGTTCGATCCCCAGTTATCAAAAAAGAAAGAAATTGAGAAATGTCACATATGTGTACCAATTCTCCATAATGAATATAATCATGATGTACTATAAACATATACCAATAAAATTTTCTGGGCCGGAGGGTTAGCTCAGTGGTTCCAGCACCTGCCTTGCAAGCACAAGATCCTGAGTTCGATCCCCAGTAACCACATACAATGCTGGCCGTGGAGACTCATGCCCACCAGCCATGAATACCACATACCACAGTGCCAGGCGTGGTGGCTCACGCCTGTCATCCCAGCACTTGGGAGGCAGAGACAGGATGATTGCTGAGTTCGAGGCTTGCCTGGGCTACATAGTGAGCTCAGGGCTAGCCTGAACTACCAAGTGAGACCCTGTCTCAAAAAAAAAAAAAAAAGTTTTTCTGATCCTCTCCTAGTACCAGGGATTGAACTCAGGACTTAGAAGACAGGCACAGTCCCACTGAGCTAAATCCCTACCCCTCAATTTTCTGATTTTTCAGAAACAAAGATATTAAAGTCAAATTTAACATAAAGATACTGTTAAAAAATATATTTATATAGTAAGAGCCCTCCAGACAATAAAACCAGGTCAAAAAAGTGTATCACACAAAACTCAGTGACATCACCCGTGAAAAGGAAGTGGAAAATGATGGAAGGTAGGACAGAACTACATAATTAAGAAACCAAAAGACAAAATGAAACTCAGGAAAGAATTACAACTAAAAAAAAATTGAAAAATGAAAACTTAGGCTACAAAGAGCACAAGATCCAATAAGACAAGAGAAAATATATTAAGACAGAAGGTGAGAAGGAAGAATCTTCACAAAACACAAAAGTAAAACAGCAGAGGGAAGAAGTAACCAGCAGGCACCCAGCGTGTGGGCAGTTACTAAGCGTCCTTAGAAAAGAGGTCTCTCTGCGCAAGTACAACTGGAAAAAATGTCCGGAGAGAAAACCACTTGGGATTTGTCATGGCCCTGCAAGAGAAGAGACCCACCACCAGAACCAGCAGGAGCCACGCAACAGGCTGCCCGTCTGGAGGGGGGCAGTCTTGTCTCACAAGGCTAGAATGTACCCCGCACCTTTCAATCCGCGAATGCATAGTGAGGGGAACACAAGGCAGCTGGTGCGGTGGCTCACCTGCACCCAGCGCTTGGGGCCTGCGGCAGAGAACCGCAAATCTAGACCACAGGGGCAACTTACTGACTCGGCAAAACCTTGTCTCAAAATAAAAAAGCCAGGGGCCAGAGGGTTAGCTCAGTGGTTCCGGCACCTGCCTCACAAGCGCAAGGACCTGAGTTCGATCCCCAGTAACCACATATAATGCTGGGCATGGAGACACGCCCACCAACAATCAACACCGCATACCACAATGCCGGGTGTGGTGGCTCACGCCTGTCATCCCAGCACTCGGGAGGCAGAGACAGGAGGATTGCTGAGTTCGCGGCGGCTTGCCTGGGCACCATAGTGAGCTCAGGGCCAGCCTGAACTACGAAGTGAGACCCTGTCTCAAAAAGCAAAATAAATAAATAAATAAATAAAAAAGCCAGGCATGGTGGTGCATGCCTGTGATCCCAGCATGCGAGAGGCTGAGGCAGGAGGGTTACCATGAGCTGAGGCCAGCCTGGGCTGCACAGTGAGTTCAAGGCCAGTCTGAACTACATAGTGAGACCTTATCTCAAAAAAACAAAAAGCCCAACCAATTAAAAGAATAAAGAAGTTAAAAGAGCAAGAACATGGTATCAGTATGAGGGTGCTAGGTTTAACCCTAGCACTACAGAATCAATACAATTTAAAAAGAAAGGGCAAACAACCAACAGGTCCCCTTGACAGAAGCGTGACTGAGAATTAATTCATTCTCTTAAAAATTATAAATGGAGGGAAGAACCAAAAGCAAACAAGCTTTCATCCAGACTCTCTCATGCAGACACTACCCCCAGGTAACCTACTAAAAATGAGGGGACATCTCTCTCAGTACGCCGGCGGCTAATGAAAGACACAGTTCACTGAGAACAGCGCTGCTTCGCAACTCTCTGTGTCCGTGGCGTCCGCAGGACACCAGGTGCTGCTGACAGCCAGGGCCGCGCTCAGCACCTCCTGAGCCCTCGCAGCCCGCGAAGGGTGCGCCCGCGGGCCTTGGACCTGGCACAGCCTGCAGGACGCGCAGGGCTGCAGCAGAGCAGCCGAAGGGCAAACGCGCCGAGAAGTGTGGCACTGGACAGGCAGAGAAGGAGGGGCGACAGGGACAGGGAAGGGACAGAGAGGGCGGGGAGGGAGGGAGCGAGGACGGGTGGGCACAGGGAGAGGGAGAGGCACGCTTGGCTCAGAGCTGCGCAGGAGCGTGGGCAGAGAGCGCAGCGTGCTTCCGGGACGGGGCCGGGACGGGCCCCACGCGCTCCACCGGCCCCTCAAACTGATCGCCTGCCTTACGTGGCCTGCTGCACCATGCTTTGTTTCAGAAAAGCGTTTCTTAGAAAAGGAAGGGAAGACAGTCTGAAATAATTCTATTACTTATTTTCTGGGGAGCAGAAGTGACTGAACAGTGAAGTCGAGCCCCAGCAGGGAAGCCTGTGCCCCTCCCGGGTCTGTGCCCGGCACCTGGTATCTTCACCGTGCCGCTGGTCGAGGTGTCGTCCGTGTAGGGGTGGCTGCTCTCCACCACCACAGGCTGCGAGGAGAGCCGGCCACTCTGGGAGTCTGTGGCTACGTCCTCCAGCTCGGTGACGCAGAGCTCCAGCAGCATATCTGCCACCTGCAGGGAGGAGAGGATGACCAGCCCCGCTGGGCCCGGGCGGGGCCTTCCATCCCACCCTGCCACCTCCCACAGCCCAGACGGCACAGCGGGAGACTTGGAGTTTGAGACCCCGTTCGAACTAGCTTGATTTCCTCGGCTGTTCAACCAAGACGTCACAGCCTGCCGAGGGTGCCGGGCGGCTCAGACACAATCTGGACAAAAGCAGCCGGAAGGCACCTCACAGAGGGCTGCTCAGGTCAATTGAAAAAAAATACCAATAATGACAAGTTTCTTTTTACAGCAAAGCTTACTTTCCAGTGAGAAAATTCTGTCTCAGGCACAACACTGAGGAAGTAGAGAACTGATCAAAGTTGCCAAGATCCCGAAGGACTGAGGAGTCAAAGGAAGGGGCAGGAATCGTGAACAGTGGAGGCCCCAGGCCCAAGTGTGGCAGAGAGAGCGTCTCAGGGGCCGGGGCGCAGGTGTGGCGTGAGTGGGGTCCTCCACTGACCCGGGACACTAAAGGTTGAGCCTGTACCACATTCTCTCCATAATCCATAATGTACTTTATCTTAAAACTGTGGTAGTGATTCATTCCATTTAAGCAGTTAATATCAGTTAAGTTCCTTGACTGTCATTTTTAAAAACAAAGACCATCAGGGCCGGAGGGTTAGCTCAGTGGTTCTGGCGCCTGCCTCACAAGCGCACGGTCCTGAGTTCGATCCCTGGTAACCACATACAATGCTAGCCGTGGAGACTCAGGCCCACCAGCAATCAATACTGCATACCACAGTGCCGGACGTGGTGGCTCATGCCTGTCATCCCAGCACTCGGGAGGCAGAGGCAGGAGGATTGCTGAGTTCCAGGCTTGCCTGGGCTACATAGTGAGCTGAGGGCCAGCCTGAACTACAAAGCAAGACCCTATCTCAAAAAAAAAAAAAAAAAACAAAGACCATCTACTAATAGCAATAATATGCTAACCACAAGATTTTCAACTCAGAAAGTCTCCCTCTATTCTGCCCATTCTGTGTTTTTCAGGAACCCACTACTCCTTCATTCTCACTTCCCTGATTTTAATAACCATTTTGTCTACTTACAGTTCCAGCCTCAACTACTATCACTGTCACACAGGCCAGTTTTACACTCTCTTGGAGTCACAGATGTCCACAGGACCGTCCACTGTGTTTTTAAGACCCCGCAACAGTGCTTAAGTACCTCAGTGTTTTGAGGGTAGCTGACAAGACCCAGACCAACAGAGATGAAGTGTGTGCAGCCAGAAGCCACACCAGGCTCCCTGGCCTATGGCAGAGCCCAGTGCTGACGACATGTGTCCTCAAGGAAGCACCAGGCCCCAGGACGGACAGATCCCATCGCAAAGATACACCGAAAACGACACTGACTTTCACATGGACTATATCAACTGAATAGCCACCAGCCTCATGCACCGTCACAAATTTAAGTTAATAATAGCAATTTAATCCCTCGGGTATACTAGCCACATTTCAAGTACTCAACAGCCGCTGGTGTCTAGTGTTCACAGTAACAAAAAGTCATACTGAGGGCCGGAGATTTAGCTCAAGTGGTTCCGGCGCCTGCCTCGCAAGCACAAGGTCCTGAGTTCGATCCTGGTAACCACATACAATGCTGGGCCTGGTGACTCACGCCCACCAGCCATCAATACCACATACCACAGTGCCGGGCGTGGTGGCTCACACCTGTAACCCCAGCACTCGGGAGGCAGAGACAGGAGGATTGCTGAGTTCGAGGCTTGCCTGGGCTCCATAGTGAGCTCAGAGCCAGCCTGAACTCCAAAGCGAGACCCTGTCTCAAAAAAAAAAAAAAAAAAAGTCATACTGAGCACTGTGCTACCAAATACAAAAACAGAAATTGCTGAAACACTGTACTATTACAGTCAAGACTGATTTCAGTGGAACAATCTCCAAATAATCCAGACACTTATAGGTATTCAAAGCAAGATAAAAGCAGTTTCCAAATCACTGGCAAAAAGATGAATTATTACATAAATAATATCACAGCAACCAGTCTGCCTTTTATTAAAAAATAAAGCTGAATCAGTACTTCATTCCTTACATCAAGCTAATTCCCAGATGGGTTAAAAAAACATAAACATAATAATTGAGATCATAAACATGATTACATGAGAACTTGGGGAAAATTTATTTAAAGCAATCTCATGTAAGTAAGCAACTTTTCAGCATCATCAAAACCCAGAAGTCACAAATGAAAAAAATAAAAAACCTAAGAGATATGACTACACAGAACTGAAATCCCTAAATGGCAACAAACATCAGAATAATCTCAAAACACAAAACTAGGGGAAAAACTCCAAAATACACGATACAAGGGGAACTTATTTAGGGAACTCTATTAATCAATAAGGATGAGAAGCACAAATCAGTTCGGGGAGTTTACATGTTTGGTTCTTACCATGTTTTCTTCTTTTCTACAGTGCCGTGGCTCCAACCCAGAGGTCCCGTGCACATGGGCGAGTGCTTTACCACCAAGCACACTCTCAGCCCAGATCAGTTTGTTCTCAAGGGCTGCTCTTACACTTTGACTACAGCATAAAATCATGCGTGAACAACAGCAGGGCATCCCCTGCAAAGGAGGCTGGCCCGACGCAGCGCAAGGAGCTAGCGGAGGGAGCTCAGGCCCTTCCCACCACTCACCTGTGGGTAGGCAGTGCCCATGCCAGAGAGCACAGCGGAAAGCACCTCCTTGGCCCTGTCCCCTGCCCGGCTGCACACAGACAGCTTCAGCAGATCCACCACCACACGGGTGTCATCCACGATCAGCAGGCTGGTGAACTCATCCAAGGACTGTGGTTCTGGGCCCGATGCTTTATTCTGGCTTTCAACATCCTGTATTACAAGATATCCAATAATTAAAATGAGGAATGAAAATGCTGAGAGAGTCACCCATTTACACGTGAACTCAGAAGACACATAAGCACCAACGAAGAAGGGATGTGAAAACCAGGTCAGCTAAGAAAGAAGTGCCGGGCCTCTGACGCCTCCACGAGCCACACACAGCGATACCTCACCTGTTCAATGCTCCACACTCAAAAGTTCCACAACTCCAGCAGCAAAGTTCGAAGAAAACCTGCTCTGATTTGTAACTCTGCTGGATAGTTCAACTAGTTGAAGTGAAAATCTGACTTATACCATCTGAGAGTAAATGAAAGTCGCAACTCTCATCTACCCATGGACACAAACAGGTGATAATTCAGTTTAAGCACCTTTCTCACCCAGCCAACAAAGAGAGCTTATGTGAGTGCATGAAAATGTTCATTGCTGTGCTTTTCTGTGTGTGCTCCCTGGCTCCAAAGAGTTAGTAAGGCCGGCAGCAAAAATAGGAGGAAAATTGTGAGAACCACAATAGAGGAAAAAAGGCATTGTGAAATTTGTTGAAGTCCTGGAAAAATGAACTTATAGGCATAATTTTAGGGCCTCAGAATCAATTATTTGGCTTCCCATAATTTCTTATGGGAAAAATGCCTTTGTTCTCAAACTTTTTGGTGTTCAAACACGTATTTGGAAAAAAGTTTAACAATCAAGGTTATCCACATACTGTTTTCTAAATCAAATAGCTATTTTACAAGTTACCAACATCTGTCAAAGACAAATGTCTCAAGTTATAAAGAACAATAACAATTTGCTATCAAACATTATCATAAACATTACAGGAAATCTAACCCTACCCAGTAGATACGCTTGGGAATTGTCTACCAGCTAATTTGACAGTGTAACTTTACATATTTTGTCTAGATCTGCTGCATAATTCTTTTTTTTTTTTGCTTTTTGAGACAGGGTCTCGCTTTGTAGTTCAGGCTGGCCCTGAGCTCACTATGGTGCCCAGGCAAGCCGCCGCGAACTCAGCAATCCTCCTGTCTCTGCCTCCCGAGTGCTGGGATGACAGGCATGAGCCACCACGTCCGGCATTGTGGTATGCAGTGTTGATTGTTGGTGGGCGTGTCTCCACGTCCAGCATTATATGTGGTTACCGGAGATCGAACTCAGGACCTTGTACTTGCGAGGCAGGCGCCGGAACCACTGAGCTAACCCTCCGGCCCATGCTGCATAATTCTTTCCCAGAACATTAGTTGAAGTTAACATTTTTCTTAATCTCTTGCTTCTTGGGTTCTTTCAACAAGCTAATATAAAAAATGTCTCTTTTTTTACTATTTTACTTCCATTCTCACTTCATCAGCCAAACCAGCACATTTCTGAGAACTGCTCTTTCACCCTTTCGAGCGGGGGAAGGAGCCACCTTGTCGCTCAGCACCCAGCTCAGGTCCTGCCTATGCGGCACCTCACGGAGCGCCCACCCCACTCCTCTTTTCAGCACACGCAGCCTCCTGAGGTCGGCCAGAGCCGGACCCACGGAAAGCAAAGAAGCAGCCCAGCCCTCGCAGCCAGACAGCACACAGCTTCTGGCCTCTGAATGGAATCACTGCACCTCTGCCCAAAGCAGGAGCGGGCACCAGCCTTCCACATGCCCAGGCGGGGCAGGCGCCAGAGAGGATGAAGAAAAGCCAGGGCGCCTCTTCTGCTCTCGGGATTTCAGGAAATCCAGTTCAACTCAATCTAGAAACAGAACTGAGCGAGGAAAGCAGAGCCAAACACGGATATCTTGCTGAGAAGGTGCCCCGCCTGCTCGACCCGAGAACCACAGCTCCTGAGCGGGACAGGCTCTCCCTTCCGAGAGCAGACCTCCACGCGCGGACCCCGGGGCTGGTAAGGGAAGTCACAGGAACGACACCACCGGAATGACCCATGAAGAGCAGTAAGAGCATCCAGATGAATAGGCCAGCTACATAGAATAGATCCAGTCAGGAAATTAAAACATTACCTAACCTTTTTTATGGCAATGTTAAAGTGTAACAAATAGTTTAGAGGGACCACTAAAAAAAGCAAAGGACAAGTCGCATCTTTTTTAAACACAAATTACAACTCAATACTAACCTGAAAATTACTCTGCCATAATTTATGAGTCAAACCAAAATGGACATGATAGGAATTAAGGGTATAACCTCAATGTCTACATCTCAAATAAACGCTTAGGAAAGAAATCTTACCATATTACTCCTACCTAAAAGCAAAAAATTCTATTTCTGCAGAATAATTTCTACATTAAGTTCTCATCCCAGGAGATCTCCAGAAATCAGAAACTGATTTCAGAGACCTAATATATACTGGTTTTCTTACTGCCACCAATGGTTATGAGTAATTTCCACAGGACATATTTTCTGCCAGCAGCAGCAGTGCAATAAATCAGGGCTCTAAATATAGTAAAAAATAATCCATGTTTGTCCCCAGTGGGCAACAGACTGGCAAAGGGGAAGTAAGGGGAGTGTGAGGGGCCTGGCTGCGGGGCTGCAAAGCGCGTGCACACGAGGTGCTCGGTGTACACGCCAGGAGAGCGGAGGCGGAGGGGCCCCCTGAGCAAGGGGAGAGGGGCCCCAGGGGAGCAGACTGGCTCTGAGTGACCAAGGCTGTGCCGAGAGCAGGTGCTTGTGGGCCGGTAGCAGCCAAGACAGCAGCCAGGACCAAACTGGAAGTAAACAGCCTACATCTAACAGGAACCCGATTTTCCTCTTTGAGAGAAGAGGGTTAAATACAGAAGGGGAAAACTATAGTGAACACTACTAGTTGGCTTCGAATCAACTGTACTCATACGAAGTGGTGGTGTAACTCACACACACAAACACATGCACACGGGCACACATACACACACACAAGCACACACTCCTTAGTTCTACCACCCAACAGCAAAGAGCACATGAAGACACTGAATCTCAACTTCTAAATACCACTCATTAATTATTTTAAAAAACCAGAACTGAAATTGTGGTTCATGGCTATAAGCCCAGCACTCGGGAGGCAGAGACAGGAGGATTGCTGGGTTCAAGGCTTGCCTGGGCTGTACACAGTGAGCTCAGGGCCAGCCTGAACTACAAAGTGAGACCGTGACTCAAAAAAAAAAAAAAGCCAGAACTTCTTGGGCCAGGGATTTAGCTCAGTGGTTCCAGCACCTTCCTTGCACATGCAAGGTCCCAAATTCAATCCCCGGTAACCATATACCACAGTGCTAAGTGTGGTGGCTCATGCCTGTCATCCCAGTACTTGGGAGGCAGAGGCAGGAGGACTGCTGTGACTTCGAGGCTTGCCTGGGCTACACAGTGAGCTCAGGGCCAGCCTGAACTACAAAGCGAGATCCTGACCCAAAAAAAAAAAAAAAAAAAAGTCAGAACTTCTTTTGAGGGAGGGAGAGAACATCTGATTCCTGAACTGGAGCATGAAATATCTTGTTGATCCTGGGATTTTGTGCTAAAACCAAAGAAATGCTCAAAGAGAGAGAGAGAGAGATAAAATTCTACCTGGTATTCAAGTAAGATTTAACACCAATCAGGGCTGGAGATTTAGCTCAGTGGTTCTGGCGCCTGCCTCGCAAGCGCAAGGTCCTGAGTTCGATCCCGGTAACCACATAGAATGCTGGGCGTGGTGACTCACGCCCACCAGCCATCAATACCACATTCTAAAGTGCCGGGCGTGGTGGCTCACACCTGTCATCCCAGCACTCGGGAGGCAGAGGCAGGAGGATTGCTGAGTTTGCGTCGGCTTGCCTGGGCTCCATAGTAAGCACAGGGCCAGCCTGAACTACAAAGCGAGACCCTGTCTCAAAAAAAAAAAAAAAAATTTAACACCAATCCTTCAGAAACTCTTCAGAAAAAGAAAATTTCCCAAATCAATCTATGAAGCTAGTATTACTCCAATATCCAAACCAAACCAGACAAAGACATCATAAGAAAACTACGGATCAGCGGCCCTTACAATTTAGATCTTAAATTCAATCAAACAGTAGTAAATGAAACCCAGTAATATACAAAAAGATTAGACACCCCCCCCAAAAAAAGGGAAGATAAGAATAACTCTTCAGAGTTGGACTGGAATTGAAAAGTATTAGTCTGAACTTTCCACAATTTTTTTTTAAAAATAAATAAATGCTTACATAGTGTATGTCTGTCTACTGAGAGGATCTACTCAAAGATCCCAAGTAGCAATCAGACTACCAAGCACCTATTTTGGTTTCCAAATTTGCCAAACATTAAATGGCACCAGAGTTCCTTGCAGAAATCAGTGATTCCAGAGCAGGGCAGGATAGAAGAGTCTGGAATACACTATTGTGCCAGAAAATAAGGAAATGCTCCAAGAATTCTGAGGATGCCTCAGAAAGACTAAGGAACCAGTCTGGGGAGGGTGGGTGGCCAACTGTGGGATAATTTGGGTGTTAAACAATGACAGCAGCAGCAATGTCCTTATTTGAATAAAATAGGAATTAATGAATCTATACCAGTACAATAACCAACTGGGTGGAAGACACAGTCAAGAAAAGGAAGCTCTCCCCTACGAAAGAAACGGCAGTAATTACACTCCATAAGAAGCGGCTGGATGAGACTAAAGTGACTACTAGAGGCTAAATACTGGTGGGTGAAAATAGAAGAAGGAAGAAGACATTTACATGGTCTCAAAGTCTGTCCTCAAAGCACAGTGAAGTCCCCAACTTACAAACATTCAAGGTGTGAAACTCAAGACATGAATGGACTTTGTATTTGGGTTTTTCATGCTTTAGATTATATTTTCTTGCAAAGGTGTGCCAGACTCACTGTGTCAGACTTGTCAATGAATCTGACTTATAAAGGTTCTCCTGGAAGGGAATTCAAACTCACTCTGAAGTCAGTGCTTACTATACTCATGAACACACTTTTACTTCCAGGGGAGAAACCAGACAAAGACTCTTCAGCAAGAGACAAGTCACATGACCAGTAAGTGCAGCAAACTACAAGGCAGAACTCTGTGTCATTCACATGGAGGTTCTGTCCAGAGGAACGGCTCTGCATCAGAGTAACAAAGCAACACTCACCGTGCTGGGTGCTGGGGTCCCCGTGCACCCTCTGGGGTCCCCGTGCAACCCTCATACTCAGATACACGCTGGCTGGTGTCCTAGCACTCCCTCAGATTGTTCAGAAAAGCCAGCCAACAACTGGAGAAGCCAGCAGAATGGTCAATCGAGTACCCATGTTCTCTCTAATATAATCTGTGACTTCTGTGTACATTTAAAATCATTTCACATTAAAAAGTTGCAGAGCATCTCCTGACCTCTTTGGTTTTAGTCATGGTTTCTGCAATGATGCTGGCGGCTCCAGGGTCGTCTGTCACGGGGATGAAGGGCCGAGAGGAGGCTGACGGGGCAGACGGTGTCACTGCAGAAGGGGTCACAGCATCATCGGAGGAGATGCCCTAATGGACAGTAAGCAGGACAGCGGAGAGCTTACACAGGTCCATTTCCTGCACACGTTCAGGGTGTTTCTACCTCAACTACTCGGGGCTGTCTGGGTGCTCAGATTTGCAGGGAACACACAGCACTCACACCCACACTGGCCTAGAGCAGCGCTGTGCAAATCTAGTGCATTCAGATTTCCAGAAAAACAATCAGCATTCATGACAGCACACTTGAATCAGACTAACAAGAGCTCTTCCAGTCGGATCTTTCCCCAAAACAAGTCACAACTTTTCTGACTTTTAAGACTTTAAGGTCTCAAAATTGCATCTAATGATTTTTAAAAGAATAAACCTATGTGTATTTCAATAATAAAAATGCTCTTTTTAATAGTATATTTTTACAGTTCAAATCCAGAATCTAAGTAACAGGTGTAAAACAGCCTAAGTTAAAGGACAAAATGACAGGTTCTCCCATACACAAAGAAGCTACATTTTCCCTTCTGATCTAACACACACCGTGTTAAGACTCGCTCCTACCTCTCTCTTCTCTTGCCATGGATTGGGACTCAGCCTGTCTTCAAGATCAATCGCCAGTATGCAGTCCTCTGCATTCACAGGACTGGTCATGGCAGAAGCGTCGGAAGGTGGTGCTGATGAGGAGAATGGGGAGCACTCCACCGGGGCGATCATGCCTGCTGGCATCAGGGCACCCACCACTGCATCCCTGTGAGGGCACAAGCCAGGCCACATGAGCTGTCCTTTCCCCACAGCATGTCAGCAGCAGGCAGCAAGGCAGGTGAGCACTCATAGAAGCATGTCCCCAATTCACAGGGCACAAGTCAAAGAGTTCTGGGGAAACACTGTCAAGTGTCTCTGGCCATGAGCACAAGTGCTCACTCCAGATCAAATTTAAAGGTTACTAATGACCTTTTGGTCAACAAAATATTCCATCTATGACAGTGATCTCATAGTTCTATTGCCAGTAATTTCGCAGGCAGCTGCATCTGTAACTACACTGCTTAATCTGTGTGTCTACAATGGCATGAACAAAACACGCTTCCAGAATGCACCCCTACTGCTGAGCAGTGCTTGCTGCACTTCAGTGACCACGGTAGTAACAGGCTGCACGAAAGATGAGCCAGACCAGAATAAGCCTCTCACGGCTATTAGATTCGGGAGCTGGACCCTTAAACACCAAGTGAGCCTGTGTTTCCCACAGGCCGGTCGCATGCTAGGCAGCAGGGACTGGCTGTCCTCTCAATGGCTGACTTGGGCTGTGTCTGAAGCTGATGTCCCTGTGGAAGTACATCGCACTGGCCCACACCATGACACCTGCAGAGACGCAGCTCACTGGGGCTGCGCAGTGGTCTGGATGTGCAGTGCCCCCGGGGTCAGAGGCTAAGGGCTGAGTCCTCTGTGTGGTGCAACTGCAAAAGGCAGAACGCCGCCAAGGAGAGGGCTTTCTGTCACTGGGAGCCCGGTCCATTCCGCTTTCTCTTTTCCATTCCAGGCCGGGAGGTGAGCAGCTCTGCTCTGCTAAGTGCTGCCTTGCCACGTGCCCAAAGCAGCCACAGGCTGGGACCAATGCAAACGCTTCCTCTGCAGAAGCAGTGTGCTGCAGTCACGAGAGGCTGACTAACACAGGCTGACAGGAAACAACAGCAAAATACTTCAGAAACGAAAGTGTTGTGATTCTGCCTCATCAAGCGAGTGAAGAGGCTACATCATCATAAACATCACAATAAATTAGTATCAATGAATTCTTACTATCTTTCTTCAAATAGAGTTTACTGACCAAAAAGAAGAATGATTATGTTCCTTAACTTGGTTTTCTGGTTCATATTTCAACATTCATTAGCATAAGCACAAAGATCACCATCAGAGGACATGTGACTCACTGCACTTACAAACAGTAACACAACACTATTAGAAATGCCCAGCGCATCAGCCTTCTGCAGAAGCACAAAGCCTACATAATTCTAGGACTCCAAACATTAGCACACAGCCTACCTGGCATACATGATTTGCAGTGCTGTAAGAATATGTGACAAGGCCTGCTGCTTGGCTAGGCTGCCATCCAGTGACAGAAGGATCTTGGCAAGAGAAGGGCGATTTGGCTTCGAATTATTTGCACCACTTATTTTATTACTGGCAGCAGAAGAATCAGCATCTGAAGGCACACCTAAAAACAGAAAAATAAAAATCTGTTTTTGAGATCATGGGTTAGTTTCTATACAGCTTGACATTTAGGATAGCTCAAAAACACAACACACCCTATATTTCGCTGCTTTGTAGAGTATGCATTAGGCTCACTGGCAGTCTTTCAAGGGTTAAAAAGAAATTAGCAGGCCAGGGATGTAGCTCAGAAGCACCACACCTGCCTGGCAAGTGCAAGATCCTGAGTTTGATCCCTGGTACCATAAAAAAAGAAAAAGAAGAAGAAGAAGAAATTATCAATATTTCCATATACAGCAAAGGTTCATTAGAACTGCAAAAAATGTTGTAAACACTTTTTAAAAATATACTTACAGGGCCGGAGATTTAGCTCAGTGGTTCCGGTGCCTGCCTCGCAAGCACAAGGTCCTGAGTTCAATCCCAGTAACCACATACAATGCTGGGCATGGAGACTCATGCCCACCAGCAATCAATACCATATACCACAGTGCTGGGCATGGTGGCTCATGCCTGTCATCCCAGCACTCGGGAAGCAGAGACAGGAGGATTGCTGAGTTCAAGGCTTGCCTGGGCTCCATAGTGAGCTCAGGGCCAGCCTGAACTACAAAGCAAGACCCTATCTCAAAAAAAAAAAAAAAAAAAAAAAATATATATATATATATATATATATATACACACTTATAGAAGTTTACATATAAACTGTAAAGGTAATACAATAATTACCTGTATGTACCTGCCCCTATAAAGAAAGACGTTTGCCAATCAACAGTCAAAACACATGCCACACTCACTGGCCTGAGGGCTCCCAGACCTCAGCACAGGAGGCACAGGTAGAGCCTGGAGAGTGAGGAGTCTCCTGTCCACATAGCCAAAGGCGAAGGCCAGGACCAGAGAGAGCCCTGAAAAGGTGTGGGCGCCTCTCTCACCCTAGCTATGGACTCAGGAGGGAACGTAAGTGAGAAGAAACTACCCAAAGCCTAAAGAACTGTTGCCTGGAAAGACTCAAGGCACATCACCCCCAGCAAACACACAGCCCACATCATGCCTAGCCGGAAGACCTAGAAAAAGGACTGCGAAGGTGTCACCTCAGTGGTAGGAGCCAGGCCCCTGGTCTGGACTCTCCTAACAAATCTAGAACCAAGAACAAAAAAAAAACAAATTGCTCCTTAGTAACTCAGCCACATCTAAGCTCAAGAAGATTTATAGGCGCAAAAATCTCCAGCAATCTCCAGAGCACAGCTCATCCAGGCAAAAACCACTAGGCAACACAACAACAAGAAAATACAGTACAATACACAATACAGAAATAACAAGGAGGAAAAATTACTCAAACAGGCAACTCAGAACTAACAGATGTTAGAATCAGCAAAGGAATTAAAACATTTATTACAGCTGCATTCCACATGTTTAAAAATATAACTAGAAAAAATACCAAAGCGTGCTGGGCATTGGTGGCTCACACCTTAATCCCAGCATTTGAGAGGCAGAGGCAGGAGGAATGCTGTGAGTTCAAGGCTTGCCTGGGCTACGTCGTGAGCTTTGGGCCAGCCTGAACTACAAAGCGAGACCCTGTCTCAAAAAAACTACAAACAAACAAACAAGCAACCAAAAAGCCCCAAAATCATACTTCTAGAAAGGAAACTACAATGTCTTAAGACTGAAAATAGTTTGGTGATATTAACGCCACATTAGAAAATAAAAAAATTAGTGAATCCAAAGATGTATCATTACAAACAATCCAAAACAAAACAAAGAATTAAGTCTTGAACAGAGCAGCAGTTACCTGAAGGTAGCTTCAGACACCATAATATACATGGAACTGGAGTTCTTAAAGAAGGCAAGAAGATACAAGAAAAACCCCGAAGAAATCGTGATGAGAAGTGTTCCATGAAGAGCAAAAACTATAAATTCACAGTTCCATAAAACACAACAAATCGCACACACCCTTAGAATTCCGATGTCAGCAGTCAGAACTCAAAACCAAAAATGAAGAAAAAAATCTTAGTTACATGAGAAGGAAAAAAAGATGTGTTGCAATATAGAAAAACAAAGAAAAGAGTAACAGACTATCAATAAAAACAACAAGCTAGAAGACAGTGGAAAAACTTCTTTAAAGCACTGAAATAACTGTGAAACTAGAACACTCAGCCAAGATCTCCTACAAAGTAAAGCCAAATACATACTAGTTCATACTTTAAAAAGCTGAATGCACCAGCACATCTATAGCATGAGACACAGAAGGAAGATGACATAGGACTGCTATGGCTTGTGCTACGATGTCTCCTACATCCTCGTGAGGGCACAGGGCGCTTCTCCAAGATGGCTGAATCTAGCATGTGTGCTGCTGGGATCAGTAAGCTAGCGTACCGGGTGGTCTGGCCAAGTTCTGGGTGAGTGCTACCCAGCCTACACACCCTAAGGGCAGCAGATCGGACAGAGGGCAAGGACAAGCTGGTGCACTCAGCGCCAGACTCAGCAAGTAGGACTCTCTGCAACTGTTTCCTGTGGCAGGTATTGATTTTGGCCCTTCTGCCCAAATACCGAGGGGCTACTCAGATCTGAAGCCCGAGGCTTGAGAGCTGATCCGTCCCCACCACTGGTGCGAAAGGCCCTGCTCAGAGCCCAGAGTCTGGTGCCCAGAGGCAACAGGAGCAGAACACTTTCCCTCTGCTTCTCAGCGACGGCACATGCCCTCCCACCACCAGGCGGTGCCTCAGCACAGGTCTGAACCACGGAACAGGACAGCTTTCCTCCTTCAAGTGGGTGTTTCTGTCACAGAGGTGGAAAACGAACACAGCATCATCGCTCAGACCCAAGCTGACACCCAAAAATAATTGACCACATTATGCTGAGTGAAAAACACAAGGTAAAAGAGTGTGTGCGACAGGATGCATTAACATAGTTCCGAGCCACGCACACCGGGAATGGAACCGAAGTCAGCTGCCGGGGCCTGCCGGCAATCGGACAGTGCCTGAGTCGGGGGGTGAGGATTAAGAAAAACACAAGACAGACAAAGACAGACAAAGATGGGATCGGGAGGACCTCTCAGTCAGTACCGAGCAGGCGCTGTGTTTATTGATCAGGCTATATTTATACTGATTTAGAAGGGTAATGTGACGTCAATAATGGTTACTATGATTTTATACATTTATCATTTGATTGGTAGAAACAAAAGTAGGTAATCAAGAGATCAGTACATTTCTTAGGAACGAGAACAGAAACAGTTGGTAACTATAAACATGATCATAAGACTGGAATCAATTTCTCAAAATGTCAAACTAGAATTTTCTTAAAACTTTTTCCTAACTCTAACTTCCCTGTACTACTTTCTGTTAATGCTTAACTTCCAGAAGAATTA
>PVIC010024530.1:0-25950 GCA_004025085.1 Thryonomys swinderianus
CAGAGCAGAAATATTTTAAAAACCAAAAATTTACCTAGAAAGTAAGAATGTGCAAAGTTGGGGCCAAACAAGGTATAGTTACTGGCACCGTTAAAAAGAAATAGAGAACTTTGAATGAAAGAGGTCTTGAGGGCATCTCAGAAATCAGCAAGGCCCTATCTACAAGCTGAAGGGTGAAAAAGTATAAACTTTTCACTTGAGAAGTTGTGTGCTCCATGAGTGGACACCCAGGGACTGGTTCCCTGGCACGCATTTCGCTGTGTTTGGGCATCTGGGCACTCCGAGGCAGTTGTAGCTATTTATTGAAAGGGTCTGGCTCTCGGCTTGTGCTAGTAGCAGATGTGGATGCTAACCTTGCCATGCTAGTTTTATCAACATGCAGAATGCAAGAGTTGGAGGCTAAGTGAAGGTCCCATCCTAATTTCAAAGAAAGTCCAGACCATGTGCCCCTGAAAGAAGAATGAACAGAGCTGTGGGAATGAAGTTAAAGGTGCAGTGGAGACCATAGTAAGTCAGATGCCAGGAGTGTGAACCATCTGCTATATAAAGCCACAGGCACAGCTAGCCCCAGAAAAGCCATATGGGCTGGCAAAGCTACAGATGATGTCATTGGAGGTACAGAACCTAAATTTTGCTGTGCTATTTCAGTCTGACTTTGTTTCTATTCTTGTCTACTTCCCTATTCCTCTTTTTTGGAATGGGAATGTTTTCCCTATATTGTTGTATGTTGTGATTATATAGCTTATTTTTTGAACTTTCAGAGGTTTATAGCTAAGATTTTGCCTTGAGTCTCAGAACAGATTTAGACTTGGACTTCTGAGCAATGTTTCTAAGCTCCTGAGTGACTTCCCAGTCACTTGAGAGATGAATGATCAGCATGAGAGTTTTTGGTTATATGGTGATAATGACAACATATTAGATGGAACTATTACTTTGTGTTTATTTGTGGAGATTAAGTATGGCTCAAAGAGATGTACTTGACCATTCAGATGGACTGTCAACTTGACTGACTTGAGAGCCACCGAGGGGACTAGTACAATACACTTATGGGTGTGTCTGTGTTGGCCATGAAGCCCTGACCTTCAGTACTATATCTTGCCTCTGGTCCTCTTCCTCTCTGGCGAACACCTTGTCCTGCTTCCTGGCCACCATGAAGTGAGCAGCTTTGCTCCACCAGGCCCTTCTTCCATGTTCTGCCCTTGGAGCCAGTCAATCATAGGCTGAAACTTCTGGAAGTGTCAGCAGGACTAAATCCTTTCACCTTTAAGTCGTGTGTACTGGGTATTTAGCCACCAGATGAAAAGCTGACCCATAGAGGTGTATCAAATTTGTAACAGCTTTAGTCCATTTCTGCAAGTCTTATTGCCTCTGTTAGCCCTCTTGAGAACAGCCACATTTCTGTCACCCTGCACGACCTAGCCTGGGGGCATCATGTGTGACATGTGCCGAGGCAAAACCACCCAATATAATTATTGAACATATGGTGGTGCACAAAATATTGGGTCAAATGGGACAGGATCCTCTGTAAAAATGTCTTCTTGATGAATTAATCTTGAAAACTAAAAGGATTTTTCTTTTCATGTATCCAGCTATATTTTATGATGACTAGTTGTCAAGTCTCCCAATCACTCAAGAGAGATAAATGGTTGGCATGTGAGGTAAATCACATACACATACACACTTTTTTTTTTTTTGGCATTTAACCTTTCCTGCTTTTCCAAAGAATGTATGAATTCTAGCACCCCTTCTGAATTTTTCACACACAATTTAGTTGCCATAGCAATACTTTCTGATCTTAAAATTCCTCTAGGATGAAACTGGCCGAGACCTATTTCCCATGCCCCTAAACTCTTATCTGTTTCCAGACTCTAGGATTTTTGGCCCCTTAAGTGTTCACACAGTTCAGATTCCAGCATATATATATGGGGAACCACAGATTTAATTCCTCATTTTCTATGATTTTGCTGAGAATCAGAGCTCTCAGGTCTGAGGGTAATAAGACGACTTCAGAGTGATGCAGACAGACTCAGAGAGGAGCAACGCTTGGTAAATAAATCATGGATCAGTGAGACAAGGAAGAATTCCTTGGTTCAGGGCTGTGACAGGCGATGCTCAGCATGACTGATATGAAGCAAATTTTGTAAAATATCTCTCCAATTTTGACTAGAATTATAGGCAATCTTAATCCAAGCCAGAGGAGTCATATATTTAGATGTTTGTTGTATTCTTCAGACTATAAAAAGAAATTTCTAGCTCTCTCAGTTGCAAAGGAGGCTGTCTTAATGTAAATAGATGTGCTGCTTGCACAGCATTCAGAATGAAATAGAAGCAGAACTCGGTGCGAGGGAGGCAAGCATCCTTACCTGTGTTAACGTCAGTGCCTAATTCCAGAGCTTAATCTCAGTTGTTTGCTGGGTGCCAGATCTTCAGCAGTTTCCTCACATACACTCAGATGAGACACACTGAGCAAATATGATGCTCAATTTAGTTGATAGATAGAACTCCCTTTAGTTGCACTAACATCTCCTGTTGTCAGTTCAGTCAATGAGTGTTTATTGAGTACTTGCAGACACGGTTCCATACTAGGCACTTGGAGTCTGCTATAAAGACCCAAGTCCATCACAGCATTAAGAAATCACTACCTTCAATCTGAGACTACCCATGGCCTTCCTAGAGATCTAGGGCAGCACAGATGTAGAAAATACTCAAATAACTGTAAACCATTATTTGAGCCATTAACTGCAATTCTTCTCTCTACTTTATTGACTAAGCTTTTATTTGGAGCTATTAAATAAGAAACAAAATAGAATGATCTGATCCTTCACTTTTTTCTCCTCCACACCTGTCCTCTGGGAGAGACCTGGATGAGCAACAGTTTGGCAGGGTGGTAAGCAGTAGGAAGAAGAAAAACAGCAATCAAAAAGTGGTCTCAGGGGCTCACAAAGAGAACAGAGAATCTAACAGCTATGCCACGCAACAGTGAAAGAAAGGGCGGGTGGACCCAGCATGGGCTTCACAGTTCTCCAAGAAAGACAGTCTAAGTATGGATGAGGGCCAAAGTGATATATGTAACACTTTTTCTTTTTTTAAAGACTAACTTTGTATTACTTATTTTTATCTATGTTTAATAACTACAAAGGAAACTAACTTGGGGCTCAGGCATTCTATGCCAGATGATCTTTTGTAAGCAGTAGAATTGTATTTTTCTAATAAAAAGAGCTTCACCACCATGGACTAAAGTGATTATGAATCATTTTATGATTATAATTTGTGAAACTTTGGGCTACATCTATTTTGTTCTAACATATTGCATTTATGTATATTCCAACTGAAAAACTATTTTTGTGCTGTTGACTCCTTAATCCTCCTAACATTAGCACTGGATTGGGGGCCAGGAGGTCACACAAGAGGAGACAGAGACCTCACTTTGCCCACTGGGCAGGTCAGAGCAGGGCATAATGCAGATTTACGTGGCTGCCAGTGAAGGGAAAACTGGAAAAAGACTCCAGCTTGAGTGACAGGAGGGGCTCGGGCTCACGGAGCTCACACAGCATGAGTCCGACCCCAAGGAACCGCTGGGGAGCTCAGGGTCCGGTCAATGGCGGCTCAGGGCTGTGCACAGTCTACGTGGAGAGCTGAACGGGGATCTGACCCAGTTCTAAGGGAAGAAGAGACCCAGTGGAGGCAGAGGCGCCACGCCCTCGCCGCGTTTCTTACCCGAGGACCTGCAGGTGCCGCCTCTAAGTCCTTGGTACGGTGCTGGAGTCACTGGTTTATTTAGCTGCTTCTTGGCACTGTCCCATCTATGGAGGGCCTATCTGCTTATAGTTAGATTTATAACTTAAAATATTAGGGATATTTTACTTACACTGTTGTACATATCAATTATAAAACCATTATTTTCAAGATAATGTAAAATTGTTAATTTAACTGACTCTTATAATTAGGGTTTCAAAAGAGTTCTACCATTTATTAACTGAAAAAGAATGGAGATAGATATAGTTAATGCATAGCATATTTGATTTCTCATCCTAGCCTAAAACACTTAAAAGGATATCATGATTACCAAGTAGAAAGATAATAAGTTTTAAACTAAGGTGACAAAGGGACTATAAACTAAGACATTAGGTAGATTTGGTTAGTTATTATGACTCTACCCTTGGCTTTTTATGTGGTCAGGCCTCTGAAGAGCTCCTGTTATTTAAATTTTAATGTTTTTAAAATGGCATGGAAATGATACAATTACTACTCAGTTACCCACTTTTAGGGCGCATTCCAGGTAGTTCCTGTCTTTCTGGCTAATATAAAATGAGTGCCTCTGGCTGTTCCTGTAAACCCAGCAACAGCAAAGACAAACTCCCTCACTTCCCCGTTACCTGCCTTGGGAAAGCGCAGAGACCTACAGATGGCGGCGAGCTCCTGTTGCGAGGGGGCCTGGAGCGGAGGAGATGCCGGCTAAGGCCCGAGGGCCCCGTCTCCCCATTTCCCTCTCCTCTCGCAGCTGGTATCTAGGGGTCCCCAAGAGCCCCCTGTGCCCATGGGGGGCTTGTGAAGGGTGACTGAGGGCGCCGCGGGAGGCGGGGCCGAGGCTCCGAGGCTTCTCCCTCAGCAGCCTGCTCTCCGGCCACTCGCCGTGAGCCCAGCAGCTTCCTTCCGCTCAGCCTTCCAGCAAGCTGCTGAGCCTGCAAGGACTGCAACTTCTACACTTCGAGCCGGAGTAAACCCTTCGTCCTTTCAACTGCACGTGTTGTTTATCTTGCCCCAGGAATGAGGACTAGTGACTGTGGCACGTCCCCTTCTCTCTTCTGCTCTGCTCGTGTGTATGTGTGTGTCTGTGTGTGTGCACGCTCAAGCACGCGCACTCAAGGAGCAGGTGTTGAGAACAAGAGCAACAAAATATTCCTCCCTCCTGCAGCACGCGAGGCAAGCTCCTGCCCCGGCCGTGGCGCCCTGCCCGGCACTCCTCTTGGGGCGCCCGGGTGGCGCCCTTCCCGCTCTCCACCTCTGCCCAAACCTCTCCCTTCTCGGGGAACCTTCCCAGTCACTCAGCCTAACACCGCGGTTTCGCTTCTCTCCTCTGTCCTGGTTTCCCACAGCACCTCCCAACGCCAGCACAGCACTAATGTTTACCGTTTCTGCGCCCGGCCCGCTAGCACGCCAGCGCTCTGCAGATGATTCTTAGTGAATATTTGTTGGGTGAGTGGAAGAAATGAAAGCACAGAGAGACGGTCAGAGACCAGGTGACTTTCTCCAGGTTACCACAGGGAACTGGAACTGGACACGTTGGGAGGACCGGGCTCCCACTGACCAGTTAGGCCCAAGTGACTCTGCTTGGCTACCTGGCCACAGGCAAACTCTCGGGAAAGGAAGAAATGGTTCCAGGGAATGAAAATAGCCAAGTAAAACGGAATAACGAATGCAGTGATCATGACAATTCATTCTTGATACTGCTGCCTTTGAAGTCACCAACTAGAGAGCAGGCTCAACTGTTAAGGCCGAGCAGCACATGAGCAGGCCTCCGGCCAGACAGGGCAGGACCGGGACTCCAGTGGTCTCCAGCTCTCCACCCTCCTCGCTCGAGACAGTGTTAGTCTCGGCTCCACAGTCCTCTCCCTGCAAGCGTTGATTCACAGCGGCTGGACCATGGCAAATACAGCCATTGGGGAAGCAAGTCGGTCGTCACACGCGATAGACGCTGTGGGTCAAATGTCACTGACTAATCAACCTGTCCTTGGTCAATTACCCATCCCCATGAAGAGGAGCCACTGATCTAGTTTCCTATCAATAAACGTCTATCTGAGTACGTCAGCTGCCGCTAAGTGCAGCCTGCCAAGATATCCAGCATCGTTCCACGGGCTCTGGTGCCTAGGAAATCGCTCTCCTTTTCTCTTAATAATGTCACAGAAGAGGCAAATGCAGTTCCTGACAACATAATGTTAGTTCCACGGAGACGTGTCTCTTTGAATGCTCGGCTAGTTATACAGAGCTTCAATTGCATGGATTTTCTTACTAAAGAAACAATAGCTGGGCTGAGCGAAGCTTGGAGGCTTCACACTGTGCTGAGATACACAATTCTGCTCTGGGTTGTGTTCCTGCTCATCATCCTCCCCTCTGAGTTAGGAAAAGAGAAATTGTTTGGGGGAACCGTTTTCACTCCACATTTAAAGAAAACGAAATGGGCACTGGTTTCTCTTGCCTGAAGCCCCAAGACATTATTTTCCTGGAATCTGAGTCCACATCTCTGATCTCTGGTAGAGCTCGGGGCCAGCATGGCCGTGTGTCATGAAGAGCCTGTCTGCCTCAGTTTGAGCTGTCACCCTGGCAACAACCTCATGAGGGCCCTGCTGGATCTAAAACTGTTGAGTTCTGAGATACCTACTATAATTTCCCCTTCCATCTTGACAGACTACCTCATCGGCACATTCAACCTGTCAAGAAGCTTACTCTGTGTTCTCACAGGCTTTATGTATTAGGCAACATGGGAAGGAGTCAGCAAGTCAACAATTACACTCCACATGCTGTGACGGAAACTGCACGCAGGACGTGTGGGATGGCTGAAGGGGGCGTCTCAGTAAGCCCAGGAGACGCCTAACGACTAGGGAAGTGTTCCTAACATGGGGCATCTAGAAGCAAGAATTAGAGAGAGCAGGTACAGGCACAGTGGCACAAACCTCTAGTCACAGGGACTTGGGAAATTAAGGCAGGAGGACCATAAATTTATGGTTAGTCTCGATAATTTATCAAGACCCTGTTCCAAAACTAAGGAAAAAAAGGACCGGGGAGTTAGGTCAGTGGTTCCAATGCCTGCCTCACAAGCACAAGGTCCCAAGTTTGGCCCCTGGCACCAAAAGAAACACAAAATTAAGGAAATTCAAAATTAAGGAATAACCACGTGGGGCTGGGGCTGGAGGCCATGGCTCTATCCCCAGTACCAAAAATAACGCCCCAAACAAACAAAAATCCACACAGCTAGTAAAAAAGGGATAATGACAGGCAGGTAGTAAGAGTACCTCAACCAGAAGGGTGTAATCCAAGGCCTGAGGGCTTGGGGCCAGGAGGGCAGGACCCACGCGAAGCCCTCAGGAGGTGAGCCCACATGGCACTGGGCCGCCTGGTGCAGAATCACCGGCAGGGCTGTGCAGACAGCTCAGAGTCAGCCCAGGCTCACACGCTGCAGTCTGAGCTTTCTCTCGAAGGCGAACGGCCATGGATCCTCACACCGGCCTGCGGGCTGGTGATGGACGGCTGCATGGCAGCAAGGGAGGCCCAGACAGCAGGCAGCAGGGACACAACAGAGGCGCAATTGCGATCACGGCGCTGGGACAGCAGAGAGGGACTTAGAAGACAGTACTGCCAGAGCCTGTGGGCTGACGGGTGGACGGGGAGGCGGGAGGAGAGGACTTAGGAAGAGGCTCATGTTTTAGGCTCAGGTGAGGCACAGGCGAGAAGGGCCACTGAATACAGGAGGGAATCAGGACAGGAGGAGACTCGATCGGGAGGGAGGACGACGGAATTCCACTGGAGATGCCCGGGTTCGCCACGCACAGAGAGCCCGGCTGGGGGCGGGGGGGCACCAGGCAAGCGAAGGGAGGCCGAGAACGTTACAAGAGAGTGGGTACAGCTACTAAGCTGCCTGTTTGCTTCAATCTTGATTGGCAAGAAGACTGGCCTTCAAATTAGAAATGGCAGAACAAACATAATAAAGAGAAAATTGAAGCCCCAAATAGGTGAAGTGAAAGAAAGAGTATCTAGTCAATTTAAATGATTTCGAGTCCCCTGGCTCAGATGAGTTACACCCCACGCCTGCTGGAAGAAGCTGCAGATGTAATCTCAGAAACACGAGTGGCAATCTTTAAGAAACTGCGGGGACTACAAGGAGTGCTGCAAGACGAAAGGAAGACAACTGTTTTCCACACCTTTAAAGTGAAGAGGGATAGGTTACCATGGGACACATACAAACAAGTTTCACCTCGTCTATGGCAAAAATCCTAGAAGAGCTTATTACGGAGATGGCTGATGAGTGGTGACTGCACGCAGCTCAGAGAAACGAAGGGAGACGCTGTCTGTGCTCTCAAAGCATTTTACTTGCACTAAGAGTCTGTCTGGACTGGTTGTGGCGGCCTCTCCCCCTCCTGAGCATAAAGGAAGTTATTGTGGCCTGCACTCGGAATGAAAGGCTTCTCCATCTCTGATCTGCTGTGATGTGGCCCTTGATTAAAAGAGATTGACAGTTTAAATGAAGAAGGTGGCAGTCTGCAGCAGCCAAGCAGTCCCGCAACAATTCCTCGCAGGCCTGGGGAGCCAACAGGCTGTATTGGCCGAACTTCAGCAAACCTGTGCTTCTGCTTGCCTTGTTTCTGTGTTAGTTTTCTGTACAGACTGCCTTTAACAAGAGAACAAGAAACAGCAAACTACCATGGCAGAGCGTGAGGGGGTGGGGATAGTCACGATCTGCTCAAACCCCTCCCGTCAGACAGCCTAAGTTCCAGAAAGATGCACATTTTGTAAGGAAGCCCTTCTTCAGAGGCCTCCTTACAACCAAGAGAAACAGCAGCCTACCTGAGACCCAAATGGCACTACTGAACTAAAAGCATACCTTCTGGGGGACGTTGCTAGTTTTTGTGCTTAAAAATTACATAATCCTGGGCCAGAGGGTTAGCTCAGTGGTTCCGGCACCTGCCACGCAAGCGCAAGGACCTGAGTTCGATCCCCGGTAACCACATATAATGCTGGGCGTGGAGACACGCCCACCAACAATCAACACTGCATACCACAATGCTGGACGTGGTGGCTCACGCCTGTCATCCCAGCACTTGGGAGGCAGAGACAAGAGGATTGCTGAGTTCGTGGCGGCTTGCCTGGGCACCATAGTGAGCTCAGGGCCAGCCTGAACTACAATGCGAGACCCTGTCTCAAAAAGCAAAAAAAAAAAAAAAAAAAAATTACATAATCCTATAAATTTTTTTTAAAAATGTTGCTTTCTTTAAAAAAGGCAAAACTGAGTAATAATTTAAAAACCCAAACACAAAGGTCAGTAAGATTTTAAATAGGTTTTGTGTTCTCATCTATTCTACCCATGTATAAAATCATTCATTAAAGTTGAAAATGCCTTCTCATTCTACATAATCCTCTCTTGACGTGATCCTACATCTCTAACCAATACAAATCGAGACTTGAGATGGGGGTAAAGTCATAGGGATCTACTCCCTGCCCACATCTAATCGGGGTGGCATCTTCCCACCAGGAAATCCAGTCAATCACCTGATATCCCATGTTCCCTTCCTTTCCACTCCCAACACCTTGCTAATATTTATAACCAGGACCAGTTAGTTTCTCCTCTAAAGTTACGGAGGTCATGATTTGCCAAAACACAATTTTCATGGTAGTTCCCATCTTAAAACTAGTGAATGAGAATGAATCTTACCGTATCGAGCCAATCATGTATGGCTGTGCCAGCTGAACCACAATCGCACCACTTCCCAGCTGGTGACATGTGTAGCCAGAGTCCCAATCGTAATTCTTGGTGTCACCATTCAGCAAGGCATTTCGGCTCCGACTGACTCCTTCAATCACACTGGCACAATCGGCAATCGTTGCAACATTCTCAGTGGGAACTGTGAATCCAAACATAAGACTTGGCATCAAGATAAGAGAAGCCAAATATATCCCAAAAGTATGCTGAGGACAAAATTAATTCACTACTATCTCAAGTCAACAATAAAAGGAAATTAGAACATCTTGATTATCTTAAGATATGAAGTTTCTATGCTAAATAATGAAAAAGAAATCAAACCCGAGGTAGAACAATCCAAACTATGTGAAGCAATTAACCCTAAAGTATTTTATTATAAAGAAACATGGTAACCTATAAAATACAGAATGGAAAAAAATTGAAACAAAGCTTTTATAAATAAGGAGAGGGTGCTGGAGATTTAGCTCACTGGCGCTGTGTCTGCCTTACAAGCTCAAGGTCTGGAGTGCAATCCCTGGAACTGGAAAATGAATGACTGAATGAACGAATTAATGAACAAATAAACAAGGAAGGAAGGGTGGAGGGATTGAGAGATGGCAGGGGAATGGGAAAAACAAGAATCAAGATATGTCACGTACAGGCACAAATTCCCTATAGCAAATGGGATTGTTATGTATACCTAAAATATGCCAATAAATTTAACTAATAAAAACGCAGAATGGATAAATACATTGTAGAGTGTTAATACAATGAAAAACTTCAGTCAGTGAGGAGAAAAACAGAGCTAGAGATGGGGAGAGAAGGACAGAGAAAGGGCAGGAGAAAAAGGGGGGAGAGGGAGGGAGACAGAGAATGAATGTGTGTTGCAGGAGACTGAACCCAGAGGCTCATGCCTGCCTGGCAATGGAGACTAATGAGCTATAACAATACATATATGTTGGATAGAAAATAGATAAATTCAAAATTCTAGTATTAAGAAAAAAGTAACCCAGGACATGGAACCAATTCCTTTCCAGAATATACAGTTGGTCTCAGCCATGATTCCTCTTTCTTGTTTACTATTCTTGCCCTGCAGCACGTATGCTTTTCCTTTGTTCATGAGCTGATGGATCTTGAAAACCAGCTGTGTTTTGATTCTGAGTCTCTTCGTACTTCAAGTCCACACCAACCGGCTCATATTTAAAGTCAAGCGCTTCTGCCAGATTTTGGTTCTCAATATGACGGAGAACCTCTGAACAGTGAGAAGAGAATGATGCAAAGATAAGGCCCTAAGTCCCCAGGACCTTTTCTGTGCATTTAAGTTATTCAACCATACTCTTTAATTTTCCTTAAGTATGTAGGCCATTTAACCAAAATCTACAAAGTTAATCTGCTATACTTTTCAGAGAGCATAGTATTCTCTCCAAAAAGGAAGAGAGTGAGCACTACCACTCCCGTGTGGAAGTGCTTCCAGCTTTCTAATGACGTTGAGTAAATAATCTTACACGTATCTTCTAAGTGATGCATTTATTTCTCAAAGCTGGACAAGACCTGTACGTAAGCCTTCATCTCACAACCTTGACTTACTGCTTTCCTCTCTGGAGACGAGGAGGGAAGGGTGGGAAGGAGGAGGAGGAGGAGGAGGAGGAGGAGGAGGGGTTTTCTGGTGATGAATCCCTTGACTATGGGGCTCAACTCCCACGTAACAAGCAGCACTGGCGACATCTCTGTAAGGACAGTCTCCTGTCACAAAAGGAGGCTCAGAGAAAAGCTCCCTCTGAGTCTGTAGCTCAACAGAGGTAAAGGAGCGAGAACAGGGGCCAAGTTCTGACACCTCAGTCTCCCAGGAAAGAGGCGGTGCTCTGTAATTGGGAAGACACAGGACGCACAGCAAGCTGAGCCGTGAGCCAGCACTCCAGGCGAGCTTCGCTGCAGGGACGGACAGCACCCCGCGCTCGCTGGTTTAGCGTAGCACGCATTTATCTTTCCCTCACATTTCATATTCAGTCATCCAGGTGGCTCTGCTCACTGTATCGTGCAGAGACCCCAGTGACAGAAGCTTCCCTCTGACATGTGTTTCCTCAATCACAGCGGCAGTGGGAAGAGAATGAGGCTGGCACTGGCTCCTGAAATAATCCCTCAAAGTAACACACACGTCCCTTAGGTCACATTTCATTCGCCAGGACAAATCATGTGGCCTTATCTGACCTCACAGGCTGAGCCGAGCACAAAGAGCAAGGAGAGGAGGCCCGGAGACAAAGGAGAGTGTTTGCTGAACACTACTAATATCTCTCACAAACATTAAGACAGGATGGAAGAGCATAAATAAAAGATAGATCTGGTCATCTGTTTAAAGCATATAAGCTTCTTTAATGTACAAATATCCCAAAATGTATATATCTAATTTCATGCTGGAGGGCATTTAGGTTGTTATCACTGTTTTCTTTACTATTACAAACAAAAGGGTTTTCTTACGTTCCCGAGTGTTGTGGTTCCTATCTACAGGTCCCCAGAGCCTCGTGCTCACAGGTGGTGCTCCGGGGAGGTGCTGGGTCATGCATGTGTCCACCAAAGGGATGTCGGGAGGGAACCCTGATAGGAGGAAATGAATCGTTGGGGTGTGGCCTGAAGGGTCAGCCCCTCCTCTGCACCCTTGATGTCTCCCTGTTGCCTGCTGCCCACCGGGAGCAGCCCTCCTGTGCCAGGCCCTTCTGCAGAGCCATGCTATCTTGAAGCTAGTCAACTACAGGCTGAAACTTTTACAAACTGTGAGCCCAAATAAGACTTTCCTCCTCTGAATTGTGGGTGTCAGATTCGTCTCAGCAACAAGAAAGAAACTAAGGCACTGGAGATATACATATAGAATATATATGTATATGTGTAAGGTATATATACAGTATATACATTGTGTATAAACAGACACAGCACATACAGTATATATGTATATATGTGTACCCATGGCTATGGCTACCTTCATTTACCATAGATCTTACCAAATTACTCACCAAAATAACTGTAGAACATGACGCTCTCAGTTCATTTCTCATATATCCTCGCTCATTCTTGGTAATATCAGACAGATAAGTAGGAAAAGATATACCAGTGTGAGTGTGCATGCACGTGTGTGTGTGTGTGCGTGCACACGCATGTGTGTGTTTAGAAATACTAGGGCAGAACCCAGATCTCTTTCAAGCTTGGTGACCGCTGAGCCACATCCTCAGCCTGTTTAATTTTGGGACAGGGTCTTGGTAAGCTGTCCAGGCTGGCCTTCATCTTGTGACCCTCCTGCCTCGGTCTCTGGAACACAGATGTGTGCTACTGTGCCAGGCTGCATGCAGTGCTAGTGTTTCACTAGTTTTGTTAGATAAAGTTACATACACCTTCCAACTCCTGGAGATTATTCTCCATCTCTCTTCTGTACACTGTCAATTTTTTCTTTTGTCTATTTTTCTATTACCCTTATAATTGTTGGCAGGATGGCTACCATTTGTAAGTCAATATCCTGAGATGACATACTTACTCTTTTCCTTTGTAAAGATTTTTGCTTTTTCTCACTTGTGTGGCAATTCTTTCCCACATCAAATCCATGAAGATATCTTCTCCTGAAAGCTTTAAATTTTATTTTCACATTGGATTCTTTCATCTACTTAGAATTTGTGATAGGGATTGTTTTCATCTTTTATTCATAAAGATGGCCAATTTCCCCAGTACCATGTAATGAACAATTCATTCTTCCCCCATTACTTTAGGCACACCTAAAATTTTTATATATGTTTGCATCTCCTTTTAAAATCTGAAGATATCTATTAAAATCTTTTAAAATCTGAAGATATCCAATTGTTTAAAGGTTTGGTTCAACTCTGATATTTCCCCGCTGTTTTTGTGTCTGGATGATTTGTCTATTTGTGATGATAGTAGGGTACTGAGGTCCCACACTGTAATTGTGCTTTTGTCTATCTGATCTTTTTTGTCAGTAGCATTTGTTTTATGAGGTGAGAGGGCCAGCGCTTAGTGCATACAGTGCTATCTCAGTTCACAAAGACTTTAGTTTGCAAACAGTTTAGCTTGAAAACAAGCATTTGGCAAAATTTGTTTGTGACCTCTGCCTTGGGGGACAAACATGATCATAGCCATCTATCCTCAATAAACTCAAATGTGGCCATCTCTTCCAAAATGGAGGAATGAGTTAAGTTTATAAATGGAGGTGCCCTGTGTATGTTTATAATTGTTATTTCTTGTTAAACTTTTCCCTTAACCAATATGTAGTGACCTTCTGTGCCTCTCCTGAGCAGTATTGAAGTCCACTAGCTCTAAAAACAGGGCACTACCCCTCTTGTTCAGGTTCCCATATTCCAAATATTGTTTGCCACCCCTTCCAAGAGTTACTATCCAAATCAGTAGGTTGGTGTGACCTAACTTGAAAATGAAGAGGTTCAGGATGTGAATTTCTTAAGGGGAAAAACTTTCTTTTCGCACGGATATATGCCCAATGTGAAGAAGCACCAAGCACATAGTAGGTGCTGAATAAATATTTGCTGAATGATCAGATGGAAAACGACGCCTACCTACAGCTTCAGTGTTTCATCTTTTTTTTTTTTTTTTTTTTTTGAGACAGGGTCTCGCTTTGTAGTTCAGGCTGGTCCTGAGCTCACTATGTAGCCCAGGCAAGCCTGGAACTCCTCCTGTCTCTGCCTCCCGAGTGCTGGGATTATAGGCGTGAGCCACTACACCCAGCACTGTGGTATGTGGTATTGATGGCTGGTGGGCATGAGTCACCATGCCTGGCATTGTATGTGGTCACTGGGGTCAAACTCAGGACCTTGCGCTTGAGAGGCAGTCGCCGGAACCACTGAGCTAAATCTCCGGCCCTCAGTGTTTCATCTTATTTAACATATGTCCTTACCAAAAAGTAAGAAAATCTAAAAGTTACTGAATAAAGCAGGAAAAAAAAAGTGCTTTCTCCATGCAAGTTTTCTTAGAAAAGTAAAGTATGATCAATCTCTGGGTCTTGACCTCAACATTAAAAAGGAAATAAATATGCGCATAGCAGGAGTTGCTATATAAGCACTACCTCCTCCTAACTTTTGTCCTAAAAACTCTGTCCCACATGCAGAAAGTCTGGTCACTTGTGTAGAATAGAGAACTTTTCTTTCAGAAACCATCCTGGAGGAGACAGAACAGGAGGAACACACAGTACAGTGTGGTTTTAGAAGGACCCGGGCCTGTAATTACCTGCTTTAGTCAGGCTACGGGGCTCGGACAGCGAAGGTCTTCTTGAATGTTACCGCTGGGCCTACCTGCCTGTAGCAGTCACTCCCTCCGTTTCAGCAGGAAATAAATCTGTTACTAATTGCTCTTCCTAGAAACGCAAGCCTCAGCCCGCCTCGTTGGCTGCTTAATACTTAATGGACTGAATGTGTTCTGCAGTCTTTGTGCTGGGAAAAATCAGTGATTCTACCTGACTGCAGCATCCAGAAGGCTCCATGCCGCTTTTCTTCCCAGAGGAACTGGGCCACTCCCCATTCTGAATGTTCATTACTGTCTTTCATATGCGTCTGATCAATCTGTTAAAAGCACCATCTGGATGGGACTCGGCTTTGTGCTGTATTTGGGTCTTCTAGCCTCCTTCCTTGTCCCACGGGAATCTCTGCCCCAATTTGTGTCAATGTTTACAAACCCCCACTGCCCAAAAGCCGACATCTTGCGTCTGTCTCTTCCTGAGTTTCTCTTCCCGTCCTTCAGCTACACACCTATTGCGATAGCTGTGCTGGGAGCAAAAGGCAAAGGGGAACTGCCTGGCCAGAAATTGCTTTTCCCCCTCCGTGCACACGGCAATTCTGCTCCGACAAATTTAATTTGCTGCTTCTGAATGCAAAAGTTGCATGTTAACAAAGTGTATACATTCTGCAAGTGGGTGAATACGGAATCACTCAGACGGTGGGGAGCTGCAGGAAAAGTGATCTGAAAACCACTTCACTGCGCCGTCCTTACACAGCACCAGGGGTGGCCGTCAGCATGCTACTAGATTTCATTCAGAGTAATACATTTTTTAAGAGGCTGTACTACTTCACCAAGACATGACCTGGGGCCACCTATATCAGCTATATTTAAAGATAAGACCAATATGTTATTTAACTGTCTCCAGAGATCAACTCTGAGAAGTGGGGAAACCCCACTTGAAATAGACTTTTTTAAAAAAAATAACAGCACATATAGAGCACTGTTACCTTCAAAAACTGTTCTCTTGGTGGGCTTTATTCACTGTTTCCCTCGCTGTTTTCATTATAAAATTATTTTCTAACAGTACAATGGTTCACATGACAAGCAAGTCTAATAGTCTAATAGTCTCAGAGTAAATTTTTCCCACTGTCCAAGTTTACATAAAGTATTCCTTGGTCAAAAAGCTCACGCAAGCTGTTGTTAGCTGACAGGCACACCTACGTATTCCCCCCCCCCCCCCGACCTGCTCACTCTCTGAGCCACCCCGGACCGGACTCCCGGAATGGGCTGCTGAGCAGGCACACTTGCAACACGCTGGCAACCCAGCCTTCTGCGGAGTCGGGCTGAGGAAAGAATATCCGCAGCTGTTCCATCTTAACAGCTGTAAAAGAACAATAGCTAATTAGAGAACAAGCCCCTCTTTCTTGGAAACCATCAGAAAGCTGCCAAAATGTATTCCTCAACACCGACAGTTAGTTACATTAGTTCCTAGTTATGGCTCGGACGAAGACAAATTCCTTTGCAACTGTAGTTGTTGCATCATGGCCTCCCTGTCTTCCGGGAGAAGTTGTCCAAACACAGTCCCGAAGGATTCTACCACGGTCACCTACCTCTCCTCCATGCACGGCGAGTCCCAGGGGAAGACAGCACGCCTGTGGATGCTGAAGCCCCCTTTCTCTGGGACCTCGTTCTGCCTTCATTTCGAGCTGCAGCGCTTAGCACTCATCTCTGCATTCTGACCATTCCTACACTAGCTCCAAGTTCGCCCAAGTAGCACACATCCCGAGATTATACTTTTGCCAGTCATTCTGGGCCCATCTGGCCAGTCAATGGGGGAGGTAACACTTTTCTAAATCTCAGATGGGAACTCTCCGCGCCACACCCCTCCAACATAGGCGACTTTGTGAAGTTAAAGCTTCAAATGCTTCTAGAAGATACAAAATCAGGGCAAGTGATCTTCGGGGACAGAGGCAGATGGGTGGGTGGGGGAACAAGGGATTTCAGACGTCAGGTTCCCTGGCATCAGTGAGTTCTCTCTCCTCACACTGGAACCTTTGAAGGAAAACACTTCCTGAGACTAACTGCACAGTTTACTTTCTTCTGTGTAGTCTGACCATCCTGTAGGTTAAGTGCTAGAAGTTTTAGCTGAAAAAAAATCTCCAATTCAAAATGCCTTAAAGAATTAGCAACAGATATTTAACAGCAGTAGCTACTGCAGTGTGTCAAAGAGGGATTCATTCCATAGGTGGGCCTTGAAATCTAGGACAAAGGCATTCCCAGGCGGAAGAAAAATGATATCCCCAACATCCAACTCTGCATTTGAACTAATAGGCAGCACTTCGTGAAAGATTTTTTCTTTTTTCTGGACATAATGTGCCAGAGAAAGAGACTCTGCATCAGCTCCCTAACACACGAGAAGTTACTCTCGTGGATAACAAGGGAAAATAACCAACACATGAATAGTTGTTAAAACGACTTTGCAATTTTTTGAAACCTGAAATTTAAAGTAAGGACACAGAGATCATCATTTTCTATGAATGCCAATGTAAGGGTTTTATATGGATTTATATTCCTTATGTCCTAAAAGATGTCCAAATCAACAAGGTACTTTTGTTCCATGCTACCAAGCAGCACCCATAATGAAGTACTCAAACACGAACGCTCTACAACATGGGCGCTGTAGGGAAAGCGGCCCCACCAGATCTGGAGCAAGGACCCTCCTCCACTTCCTCCCCGGCGGGAACTTCCTGCCACAGCCGGACGAGGCAGAGAGAACACCACAAGAGACCACTGAGGCCTCACGCAGTCCTGGTTAACAGAGCGACGTGAGAAGGATCTCAGGGTGACAGGACTGAAGCTTAGAGGAAACAGGGGTAACCCCGACAGAACATCCTGACAGCGGGCACAGAACCGAGAGTCCTCAACCAGGCCCCAAAAGCGTGTCTCAGCTCTAAGCTGAGGTGCCAGCCCAGGGCGAGGGGAGGCCGGTGACCCTGCCTGTGCTCCTTGGACTCGGGGGAAGCTGGCTACCCAGAGTCCGGAGCATGCTGGATCAACGCCATTTCTCTTTCTGAAGCGAAGTTATCATCAGAAAAACAACCTGACAAACACACAGTCACACTGCCTTCGGGAGGTTAATGTTAAGTAAGGTCACATTACAGTTTTCAGGAGACTTACACGAAGCGACTTTTTAAAAAGGCTTGTCTAAAATACAACAAAAGGTAACTCACAAAGAGCCCTTTACTCTTATTTTTAGTTCTTCTAACAATCTACACAGAGTGCTTTGGGACATAAAGAACGGACATACATAGTATTTTTAAATGGCACCTCTCAAAAAATATCGTCTCTGCCCCGTAGGAAGTCAGCCTGAGCCCTGCACGCAGGGCTTTTCCCCACACGGGGGCTGGGGTCCCAGGGGAAACGGCGGCTCTCCCCTGTCTCTGAAGTCCACGGCAAGAGCTCGGTGAGCACCCACCCGAGGTGCTAACCCCAGTTCTGCAGACACTTCCCCAGATAATCCACCCCAATTCGGGTTCTCTACCTTGAAAGAAAGAAAGTGATCCTCTCTTGTCCCACCCTTCCTGAGAAAGCGTCTCACTACGCAGCGCAGCGTAGATAACCTTGTGCTCACAATCCTTGGCCTCCAAGTGCTGGAATTACCAGGCGCACGCCCCTGCACTGGGCACTTCCTATCTCCCCACGAACACGGACAGCTCAACTGATGAGGTTTTACAAAAGCATTTCGACCAAAGGCAGAAGGATCTTAAGTTCAAAGCTAGCCTGGGCAACTTAGCAAGACATTGTGTCAAAATAAAAAACTTTCTGAAGGGCTGGGAGTGCAACTCAATGGTAGAGTGTCCCTGAGTTCAACTTCTAATACTTATAAAAAAGGGCAAGAGGCCCAGGGATTTAGCTCAGTGGTTCCAGCGTCTGCCTGACAAGCGCAAGGTCCGAGTTTGGTCCCCGGTACCACACACCACAATGCCGGGCTCACACCTGTCATCCCAGCACTCGGGAGGCAGAGGCAGGAGGACTGCTCAGTTTGAGGCTGGCCTGGGCTACATAGTGAGCTCAGGGCCAGCCTTAGCTACAAAGTAAGATCTTGTCTCAAAAAAAGGAAAAAAAAAAAAAAAAAAAAACCAGGCAAGAGACACTTGGAGAGTTTCAGAGATCTGGTACTCCCTCGCGGTGGAAAGTCAGGTCCCCACGCAGAATGGAAAGGCGGGACCAACACCTCAGAAACCTGGGTACTATGCAAGATGGAAACACACTCTCACGAGCCACCTAGAAGCATAGGGGCAAAGGAAGAAGGGCCAATAACAATTCTACTGACCTGCAAAAATACTGTTAGCACCTGCTAGTGTAATATGCAGTGGGCAGTTTCAGAGTAAGCGAGAAAGCAGTTCCTTCTGGTCGATATTTGCTGGGGACAGCAATTTCTGACCTACTAAATCAGATCAAGATCATCCGAGTCATTAGACCAAAGAGCCTCTTTGTGTGAAGGGTTCAGTGTCCGGGTTTCTTTCATCCGACAAAGGGGTCTGCCTACGGCTGCCTCCAAGGACGGCCACTATGCCGAGGTTTCGAGAGCTAACACAATGGAAGGGGCAAATCAAAACACATTAAAAAATCACAGACACAAATGGTTTCTAATGTATCCGTGAGACGCAGTGAGAAGGCCTCGTGGCTGCCCCTCGTCCTGGGGGGAGGCTGCAGGGAGACAGCGAGCGGTGGAAGGGGAAAGAGAAGGCTCCCGCAGGACTCAGATGTCTTCAAATGTTCATGGTTTCCTCAGGGCGTACTCGCTGCCAGGCTGACAGATGTTGCAAGAAAACCCGCACCAGCTGAAGAAAGGCTAACCTTTCAGGGTGGGAGGGAGGGAGGCAGTCCAGCCGCTCGGTGAAGAGATGACATTAAACTGGACAGCAAAGCAGCCTGGCGTGCTGGCTCCGTGAACAGCTGTGTGCTGACCCTGCCTAAGAGAACTGTCCTACGGGGGCCTGGTCTCACTCTGGCTCTCATCACCGTGCATTCAGAAGACCTCTGAAACCAAATATTAGGAGGCCCTAGACACGTAAGTAACCAGGCATCATCATCTGCTAAGCCCCTCTGACTGTAGGCATTAAGCTGTGTGACGCACTCCTACAGGAGGTCACGGACACGCCTCCGGTGCCGTCCTAAGTGCCCCTCTGCTGTCTTCGCCATTCGCTCTTCCTCGCTGCGTCCAGGGCGGGAGGGCGGTTTCCCCGGGCACACTGCCAGTGCGGCCCCGGACTTCCCACCGCGTGTACACCTGCACGCTCTTCTCTCGGCTCAGCTCTTGACGCGCCCAGGGAAGCCCTCCCACAGAGCAATGAGACCGGAGGCCAGCAGCTCAGGGTACAGAAGGGCAGTGCTGCAAAGCCCCAGCCCCTCCCCACGAGACCAAAGCGAAGACCACACAGGAAGGCTTCTTGTTCAAGATGGCAGCGGGGCCAACTTGGCATTCCGGCCGGTAAGGCTGAGCAAAGAGGAGGAAGCTGGGCTGTCCTCTGTCCTCTCCTCCTCACCTCTGAGGTACATTTTTTTTTTTTTTTTTTTTTTTTGAGGCAGGGTCTCGCTTTGTAGTTCAGGCTGGCTCTGAGCTCACTATGTAGCCCAGGCAAGCCTTGAACTCAGCAATCCTCCTGTCTCTGCCTCCCGAGTGCTGGGATTACAGGCGTGAGCCACCACGCCCGGCACTCTGAGGTACTTTTCTTCCGTCCGAACTCTGAACCTCTCCCTCCCTCCTAATGCCTCAACTCCTACTCTTTAACGTAACAATCAGTCACTTCCGCCTAGGCCCCAGCTTTCCATGATGTTTCCATCAGCCCTGCGGAGGGTGACGCAACGAGCGTTTGCCCGCACAAGGGAGATTAACCAATCTGTCCATTTGAAGATCAACCATAATGTGCCATAAGGAAAATTATGCCCCACCGTGAAAGTCTGTGACTGGGGAACCATTTTACAGAATCACATTCATTTATATCAATTATCTTGTTTATCAAAGACAATGAAACGCCAACTGGTAATAAAAAGGTACAGAGTGCACAGTGAGGATTAATTAGGTCTCACCCTCCTGGAGGCTGCGAGCCATTAACCACTTCACTCTGGGAGGTGACGTTTAGAGGGTCTGTTTTATAACTTTGTCTGCATTAACTCTGAAATGTCAAAAGCAAATAGTTAACTGTTTATTATACAAAATGTCAAATATGTAAAACATGGCAATAAGAAATTATTATAACTAATCCACCACAAGAAATTCTCCCTTTTAAGCTTTTATAGCTTGTCAGTCTCCAGATCTCAGCTTAATTGTCATTATGTAGATCTGCGTGCCAGGCAGTTACTGTCTGATGAATAATATTCTCTGCATGTACTGTCTTCAGCCAATTGGAAAATAAAAATAGCATGATATGAAAATTATTATTATGGTCTAAAGTAATATGTACTCAGAAGAATGGGGGGATGTCTGAGCAGGAGTGTCACTTGTTCTGACTGTCTCAGTCGAGACTGAAGAAGACCCCCAAAGCACAGCTTCTGGGCAGTGGGCTAAGCTGCCAAGGCGGGTCCACACGGCCCACGCTCTCTACAGCCACCAGGCGCTGGCACTCACTTCGTGTCTGTCCCCCAGGTCTCTGAGGCATGAAATTATCCACCAGCAGAATAATTTTTTTCTTCTCCCCGGCAGATTCCAGAGATGAGCTCCCTCCTGCCCACTGTTCCTGTCCTGACGACCTGCTCCCTGCCCACCTCCTTGTCGCTATGCTCAAATAACTTAATTTCCCCTGAAGCACAGAAATCAGACCGACTGGAAGGGAAAAGAGTTCACAGAGGAAGATGGGACCGCGCGGGTTACAACAGAGCAGGGTGTTTCTGGGGGAAAGGAGGGGAGGAGACAGGAAGTGGGCGAGGGCAGCGCGAGGGGTATGTCAGGAGACCCTGTACATTCCACTAAAAAATTTCCACACCGGAAAGTCGGTGGGTCCCATTTAAACGTTAGAAGCACGATAAACAAGTGACCGCAGACGCCAGCGGGCGGCCCTCTCTAACGGCCTGCGATCCGAGTCAGTCTGCCAGCCAACCCCACACCAGGGAAGCGTGCCCAGGGCAGGGCTCGCCAGGGCTCACCTACAGCTGGGAAAGAACATGGAAGACCGCCTACTGCAGGGACAGCTCACTTTTACACAGGGGGTCAGAAAACAAAAACAAATGCAAAGTTACGTCCCCAGCCCTTTTTTTTTTTTTAACTGAGAAAAAGTCTCACCAAATTGCCCAGGTGGGGCTCAAACTTGTCACTTTCCTGCTCCAGCCTTCCAGAGTGTTGGGATTATGTTACAGGTAACCATTACCATGCCCAGCTACTCAAGTTATTTTATATACCTGTTTCTAAAACAGCTTAGAGATAAGGCCAAGAAAAGTTTATAGGTTCATTTTACTTAAAAACTAGATGCAAAAATTCTAAAATATCAGCCAACCAAGCCCAATAGGTACAGTATTAGGAAGACACATCGTGTCCAATGGCAGGCGTTCTAGGAACACAAGTCTGGATCACTGAAAGTCCATCCTGGGTTGCGGGGGCCTCGCGGGACTCTGTGCGCGGGCTGCTGAGCGGGCCAGGGCCGGAGAAGACGCGAGGCCGCTGTGGGGCTGACAGCGGGCGCTGCAGCCTGCGGAGCTAACCGGAAGCCAGAGACACGCAGGGCGGCGCAGCAGCTCAAGGCGCCGCCTTCGGTCCGGTCCACCCCCCGCCCCCCAGGACGGGCGGCTGGCGCGAGAGCAGGTGAAGCCGGCGGGGGGCTCCTCGCGCTCCGGGCCGCGCCGCTGCACTCAGGCAGGAGGGCGCGCAAGTCCGGCGTGGCACCGACGCGTCCCCACCCGCCTGGCGCCGTGGCACAACGCTGGCCATCCCACGCGTGCCCGTACCATTTGTACAGTGGTACAAGGCGCCGGATGGGACCGTGGTGTGTGTATCACGGCTGGCTCAAGCCCCCGGCAGTGAGATATATGATTACTGGGCCAGCCAAGCACGGTGGCCCACACCTGGAGGCCCAGCACTCAGGAGGCTGAGGAAGGAGGAATGCTCTGAGTTTGAAGCCTCCTGGGCTGTACAGTGAACTCAAGGCCAGCATGAGCTACATGGTGGGACCTTGTCTTAGAAATGAAAACAAAACCAAAATCAAACAAGATAACCCACAGTGAATTCCAGCCCTCTCACGAACATGCTCACCACGTGGGTGCTTTAGTGCTCTGGGATCTCACATTTATTCACGGTCCTGAGGAGGAGACAGATAAAGAGAATTCACCGCAGCACGTTGGGGGAGCAGGAAGCACGGGACCCGCCAGCAGGGACAGGAAGGAGCGCGCCAGGCAGGAATGGCAGCGCTCTGGCTCGGCAGGGCCCCGCGAGGGCCAAGCAATCCTGCACAGAGCTTAGAGCTGCACCTGCCACACAGTAGGCCTTCACGTGCACACTTGCTAACAGCGCATTTCTAATTATGATGCTGCATGCGAGGTAATAGTGCAGTCGTGTGTAGATCGTACTACTGGGTGAGAAAAAGATTTACAGCATAAAAAATTTTCTGAAAATTCAAACAATTACATGCCTCTAGCATTATAGGTATTATAAGAGTATGTGTGTATTAAGTAAATAATCAAACCTACTTGGGACAGTTCACAAAGATGGAAGCTGGAGTGGGTTTCAAAGAACTATCAAGACAGAAGGCTGGCACCGCAGACTGCCAAGGCTGGCACGTGAAGATGCCAGGTAGGCGATTAACACAGCTCTGTGGATCCAAAGGTTACTTAAAAAACAAAGGCCGTTAAGTTAGTGTTTCTTTTCACTGTATGGCTGAGACAGATTATCTTATTTCTAAATGAGGCTGCACAAGGGCAGGAAAGAGCGTTTGGGTTGGTGACACATCAGGCCACTCATCATCACTCACCGGCATCTGCGATCGCAAGTGCTGGGGTCACAGGGAGGCACCCATCAGACGCACGCGGTCCCTCCGGCCAGCAGCACGGATCAACGCACACAGGAAAGTAAATGCTCCGAGAGAAAAACTTCAGCTGTGTGCACCTTATAAAGAACCTTTCCTAGGCTGAGGAAGCCAGAGACGGCTTTTCTGAAGAAGTAATATCAAGATGAAATGTAAAGGGTTAAAAGGAAGTCACTTTAAGAAAGAGGTGGAGTTTGAGGAGATAAGGCTAAGGATGAGGAAAGAAGCAGCACTCTAGAAAGAACAGCAAGTGCAAAGACCCTGTGGGCTCTGGGAATGGGAAGACGGTCTCCCTGGGCCTGAATACAGAAAGTCAGACGGGCGTTTGTATAAGATGAGGCAAAGGGCTGAGGATTTAGCTCAGTGGTTCTGGGGCCTGCCTTGCCAAGTGCAAGGTCATGAGTTCGAGCCTCAGGACCAAAAAAAAAAAAAAAAAAAAGCAGCAGCAGCAAATACATACTCATCAGACCCCAAAGGGCCTGGAAGGTGGTGGTCAAGATTCTTAAGTTTGCCCTGAGGGATGGAAAGCATGAGCGGTTTTGAGCAGAGGAATATCCTGGTAAGACGCTTCCAGCTGGAGCGTGGAGAGCAGCGAGGGGTGCAGGGGAGCATTGGGGGCAGGCGACAGTGCTGAGGAGGAAGAGCGGCGGCGGCTCACACCAGGGTGGCAGTGGCAGTGGAGACAAGGGGACAGATCTGTTGTCTGCAATGTAACGTCCACATAAAAGTTATTTCTGTAATATAAAAATATCTCTGCACTTGTATATTCGGTGTGCTCCCACAGCTCACCGAGGCTTTATGGAGCTGTGCTTCCAATTTTTTTATAACAGAGAACTACTGAATATTAATTCATCAGACTCACTGGGAAGTGCACAATAGTGCCCCCAGGGTGAACTGTTTCCCCGAGACAGAGGAAGCAAACAGGGCTTTAAGCCCTTTCCTAAATTATCATTTGCTCCCAGAACGTTTCTCGGCCCCACAGCTCCTCGGACCATTAGAGAAGTAGCAGCTGACCGTCAGGGCTGGGGTGAGGACCAGCCTGCGCTGCTGACAGTTCCAAACTACGAACTCGATCAATTCCTGTTTGATACTGTACAGAACCATCTGCTGAAGATGCCAAGTCAAACATTCTAACACCTTCTGCATGTTTATGTCTCACCAGAGTCCTTCACTTATACACTCTGCTTTATGACCGTTTTAGTTGATTTCATCACAGCGTCATGGAAAACAACTTCACCAACAACGATTTCCGGTCATTACAGGGGCAGAATTGCAGTAATACCCTGCTTGAGCACTAGGCAGTTTTTATGATAATTTTACCACAGGTAACGTTGCGATTTTTAAGTACATTTCCCTAGTAGCACTGCACCAATTCCTGTCCTTAAAAAGATAAGTACGTAATGTGGCCATAAAAGAAACATACCCACCTTCACAATATTAATGAGCCAATAAATTCAAAGAGCGCTACATCCCAGACTGGCTTGCCTACCAGCCTTCCCTCTCTTATAATCACTTCCTATTTCTCAAACCAGGACCCAGCCCCGTCTGCTGCCCTGGGCTCTGGGGCAGGAAAGGCCACAGGTGCAGAGCCCCCAAGATCTTACACGGCAGTCTCACCCCATGGCCTGGCAGATTCAGCTGGTGAGAAAAGGCTGGTCCCACTACTTTAGTAAAAAGCGATACCCTGCCGTGCCCAGAAGGTAGGCCACTACAGCCTCTTCTTCCAGGTTCTCCCCTCCGGTTTAAACATCTTTACAGCAAACAAGACTAACACATGATGAGCTGATTCACTTAAAGGGTCCAAGCCGGGGAGGGACTGGACGGGACAGCTGAGAGACCTTCGGCCCTGACAGGACAGGGGACCTCGCCCGGCTCCCGGCCTCCATGCCACCCGCTCGTGCTGTGGGCCCCCCGCCCCCGCTAACCAGAACCTACAGTCGGCACCACGTACCCTTCCAGGTGGCATCTCTCCTCCATGTCTAGTCCAGAGAAGCACCGGGTGAACTGCTACCTTTTCTGAAGACATCCTTCCATCTCCCCCAGAAAGGGCAGAGAACACATTCTGCTGGCTAGAAACACCAGGGGTGCGCGCATGACTGCCCCACCGGAGGACACGGGACAGTCTCACAAAGTGCTCAATGACACAAGCCCCCCAGCAGCATGATGTATGAGACTCAGCCCTGCGGCGACTTTGTTAAGGGACTATGCTCAGGAATACGCCTGGGCAAAGGGACCACCCTGCAGCCCACCCATCCACTCTTACAC
>PVIC010024531.1:0-25941 GCA_004025085.1 Thryonomys swinderianus
CAATCCTCCTGTCTCTGCCTCCCGAGTGCTGGGATTACAGGCGTGAGCCACCACGCCCAGCATCGTATGTGGTTACCTGGAATCGAACTCAGGACCTTGAGCTTGCGAGGCAGCCGTTGGAACCACTGAGCTAAATCTCCGGCTGGCCAAACAACATCTGTCCTTTTATGGCTGGCTTATTTCACTCAACATCAAGTTCTCAGGGCTCCTCCGTGTTGTAGTGTGTATCAGAATATCCCTCCTTTTCTGCTGAGAATACCCACTGCATGTATGTATTCTCATGAACTTCTGTGTCATCATTCGTCATTATGTGCGATTTGTCTCGCTGGTGACTGCTGGTCTCTGCCATAGACTGAGTTTCAGGAACCAGGACCTATTGTTCGTGCTCACAACTGAACTGAATGTGTTCCCTGCCTAGAACGCTGTTTAGGACACAGAAAGGAGCATAGATTTGTGCAATGGTTGAATGAATGAATGAAAGACCATGGTTGTTTCCAGGGCTGCACCTTCACTCCTGCCTGGGTGGCCTGAGCAAATTCATCCTCCACTGCACTTAGGCTCCACCTCAGCACATGCATCCACCACTGGACTGCCAGAAAAACCCACATATGGATGTCAACTCTCTACCTCGCCCAGACACACTTCTCCCTTGTGGCCCAGCTTTCCCAGGCCAGGAATCTAGATACAACCCTGGGTTTCCCCACCGGCCCCCCAAGCCCCACCAGTTACCATATCTGGCCTGACCATCTCACCTCCTACGTGCCTGGCCCTTTGCCCTCATTTGATCTCAATAGTCCTAGCTTCTCTCTGGCACCCACCTTCCCAACAGTCAGACAGGTTTCATCAGGCATGAAGCAGGGTACATGCCTGCCCTCTCCTTAGTTTCCAGGGCCCCTAGTGAATCCAAACCCTCCTCTTGGTGTTCAGGGGCCCCACAGTGTGGTTCCCTCCTGCTTCCTACAGTGTCACCCTAGAACCAACCCCTTAGGCTCCATGCTAGTCATGTGGACCTGTGAATGCACCAGGCCCCCTCCCATGTGACTCTGAGATTGATATTCCTGCTGCTGTGGACAGGTCTGGGGGGAGGCAGCACCTCCTCCCAGGAGGCTTTGCTGACCCTGCGCTTCGGCAGTGCCCCAGGGACTCGATGTGGACCCACCAGACTTCGAGTTCCCAAGACAGGGGCTCACTCCTCACTCATCCCTCTGCATCCTGCACCCGGAACAGGGCCTGGCACAGCAGGGGCCCAACGCTCCATTCCACTCAAGGAGTATTTTCCTGGTCAGTGAATAGAACGGGGGGGGGCAGACCTGAAAGGGTGCACAACTCTCGGCTTGGGTTCTGGCGGGATGGAAAAGGATCGTAGGGTGGCGATTTCTGCCTTATGGCCTGGCCTGCTCTCCCGCCATTCGCCCCTGCCTTGGAGGGAGATTCCTCCTCCTCTGGGTCACATCAGGGGTCCTCCGTGGAGGACAGTGGGCCCCGGGATCACAGCTCGCTGGACCCAGACATAGGTTTCCTCCTTCTGGTCTGACTGTCCCAGAGGCTCAGAATGATGGTCCGAGGCACCTGTGCGGGGGTCTCACCTGCATCAGGGTGCGCAGCGACTCCACATACGACTGCTCCGTGTCCAGGAGGGTCATGGTTACATGCTTCCGCATGTCCTGTGGGGACAGGAGCAGAGGGTGAGTGGCATCTTGTCCCCTTGGGCCCTGTTACCTGCAGCCACACATAGGTTCACCTCTAGGCCCAGAGAACCCACTCACGTTTTCCCCCGGCCTGGATGCCACTCTGCCAGGCCTTGACTCAGCTGCCCCCTACAGGGCCCAGCGTTCAAACACACCCTCCCCAGAGCTACTGCACTCCTCTACCCCACCCGCATCCCTGATGCAGCTGTGGGCAGACCTGAACTCTGTTTCACTTCTCGGCTCCTCTAATGAGCCCTTGAAAAGTGCTTTAAAAGCGATCAATAAACTTTCATATTTGCAAAGGAAGATGCCTCCAGGCCACCACTCTCTCCAGCTGCCACTCCTGCCAAGTCTGAAAACCCCAGCTTCAGGGTCAGTGCTATGGGAACATGCCAGGCCTGGCTGAGCTTCACACCACCCTTCAAAGTGGGCACTGCCACCCCTGCTGCAGAGGAAGACACTGTGGCCCAGAGAGGTGAAGTCAGTGCCATAGGTCACGTAGCTGGGTAATGCCAGGCTTCAGACACTATCAGACAAGGCTGGGTCCCACTTTTCTTTTAAAAGGTTTCTGAGTCCTCCAACATGCCAACCACTGTCCTAGGCATTTTACAAAGGGTGATCAAATAATATGGTGGGGGCCGGAGGGTTAGCTCAGTGGTTCCGGCGCCTGCTTCGCAAGCGCAAGGACCTGAGTTCGATCCCCGGTAACCACATATAATGCTGGGCATGGAGACACGCCCACCAACAATCAACACCGCATACCACAATGCCGGACGTGGTGGCTCACGCCTGTCATCCCAGCACTCGGGAGGCAGAGACAGGAGGATTGCTGAGTTCGCGGCGGCTTGCCTGGGCACCATAGTGAGCTCAGGGGCAGCCTGAACTACAAAGCGAGACCCTGTCTCCAAAAATCAAAAAGAAAAAAAAAAAAGTGAATGTTTACATTTTTAAAAAAATTATTGCAAGAAAGACACCTTGCTAATAATCCCTCTCCAAACACCCCCTTCACTTTGAACACACTTATTCCATCGTTCTTGCCAGTTTCTGAAGTAGTGCTAGTTCTTTCTTGAGTCTTTACAAGGTGTGTGTGTGTGTGTGTGTGTGAGAGAGAGAGAGAGAGAGAGAGAGAGAGAGAGAGAGAGAGAGACAGAATGTTGCTGCTGCGTGCCATACAACAGAAAAGCAAGCTCATAAAACACAACAGTGTGTCCTCACCCACCGTATTCACTGGATCTAGCATTGTGAGACTTGTAGCTCTTCCCCAGAGTCAAAATGACCATGAAATGTAACTGTTTTAATCAATGCAGGACATTAAGTCAACCCCGGCTGTGCAACTGAAAAGACAAGAAGGACAACTTCCAGGGCTGCCTCAGAAAGTGGCAAGAGCTGCGGGATGATGTGTTCAAAGTGAAGGGAGCATTTTGAGAGGAATTCATGGTAATCTGTCTTTTACTGTAATAAATTTTTAAAAAATTAAGCACTGACCATATTTTCCGATCATACCTCCTATGCTGCCTAAGCTCCCTGACCACCTTGTGAAGCAGAGGACACTCGCCTTATTTTAAGGACTGGGAAGAGGAGAGACTCCATCCTGAGGACCTGAATTAGAGAGGCCCCAGGAGGTCGCTCGGCTCCCTGATACCCGCACCACACAGAAGACGGTGGCCGCCCTCCAGGAGAGCCCTGCGCTGTGAGATGGCTTTGCTGGAAGCAGCTGGGGGTTGGGCTTGGTCCCCAGACGCGCTGCACACTCTTCTGCCCGTGGCAAACTCATCTCAGGTCTTCCCCTCTGACCAGGGGCTCAGGGCTCAGGCTGTCACCCAGTGCCCTGCATGAGGTACACTCAGAGGAGTGGTCTCCTGTGCCAGGAACTCAGGGGCTGTGAGGCGAGCGACACCCCCAGGGGGAAGGGAGTGGGCTGCCATGGCCACGCCTGGCAGCCCTGTGCTCTGGTGGCCTTGCCGCGTCCCACCTCACAGGGTCCAACTGCCATCTCTCCTCCATGCTCCTGAGGCCTTAGGAAAACCAGGGGAGCTTTCAGAAGGAGTTGGTATGAGACAGGCACACAGGACAGAGGGCTGCCGAGGAAACATCCAGATGCCCAGCCCTGCTCCCCTCTCCCAGGACACCTCCACCTCTCCCAGACACAGCCTCATTTCAGCCTCAGACTAAAGCTCCATGACACAGGTGCTGTCACCTCCACTGCAAGATGAGTCAAGTCAGAGAGGCGACATGAGTAGCTCAAGGTGACTGGCAGAGCCTGGACCAGTCTCCTCAGTCACCTCATGGTCTTAGGGTCCTAACCCCTTGAATTTTCACCCAAACTGATTGAGCAAAAGATCCCTAGCTCTGCTCTCCCTGCTGTGTGACCTTGGTGGTCCCCATGCACTGTTTCCCTGCTGCACTCTAGGAAATGGCATTAACCATAATTCCATTTCCTCGTTCCCAGGACTGCAGCGCCATGGCAGTGTTAACACACAGTGGCCCACGCTGTCCACCTTTGTCCTACCTCGGTGAGACCACAGAGCACTTCCTGACAGCGGGAGGGCCAGGCCGGAAGCTCGGCCCCTCAACCACTCCCTGTTACACCTCTCTCCCAGCCAGGCCCAGCCCAGAGGGTACAAAGAGGGTCATGGTCAGGGAGGCTTCCTGAGAGAAAGGGTTGGCACTGGGGTTGATGGCCACAGGGAGGGGGCTGGAAGCCTCCACAGGGAGGCTGACGCTGCAATGCCTGCTTTCCCAGCCTCCTCCCTGCTGCAAAGCACCCTGGGCTGTCACTCAGCTGTCAGGTAAAGGCACAGAAAGCAAGGCCATCTCCCTCTCACTGCATGGAGCCCCTTGTGCACGTGTCCAGACACGGGAGTAGTGCATGGGGTGAGAAGAGGCTGCAGGAGCAGGAGGAGGACAACTCAACTGTCAGCCAGACCAGCAGGCGCACCTGTTCTGGGCGGGACAGCCTTGTAGACCCAGCTCTCCTCCAGAGCCCCTCACCCTCAACAGCCCCATCCCTTAGGTCACTACATGAGGCCCTGAAATGGGAACAAGGGGCACAGTAGGAAGACAGAAGGGGGCCTCTTCTGAAGGGTGAGCCCAACCCAAAGACAGACTCTCACGTGAACAGACTGAGGCAGGTTCACACTCACAAACAAAGGCCACAAGGCAAATATCCGGCACACAGACAAAAACCATAGTCCAGTCACCCTGCTGAGAACCAGGCCCTTCAGACCAGAGACAACATGGCCCAGCACCCAGAGAGGACAGCGAGCAGCCACCACTGGGCCCTAAGCGCGGAACAGTCAGAGTCCAGGCCCAGGGAAACACACAAAGGCAGGCAACAGTGGGTGGCCGCCCCCTCCCCCACTGGGCGCATACTGAGCGGCAATGGGGGCACCACAGTTGCCACCCAGCACGCAGAACAGCATCAAAAGCACAGCAGCTCCAGCAGGGTCAGGACAGCAAGAGGCAGGCAAAGGTGGCCACTCTCCAGCACACGCAGAGGCACACACACCAGGAACACAAGCCTCAGAGACACTGGAAATGGGTCTGCGACTCCGGCAGGTCCCTGGCAACAAATCTGCCTCCATCCTGAATCACTCCATAAGCTAGGTGTCGCGGGGCCTTGACCTTAGCACCCTGTCAGCCACATACTCCCTGCCAAGAAGGCTCCTCATCCTCACCCTCCCGGACGCTCCCAGGGGCCCGGGAGCTGGGGCCCTGATCCGAGTCCTCAGTCCTGTGCGCCATCACCTGCCCATGCCTGTCTTCCGATTCCCTGGGCCGCCTGAGTCCTAGGCTAGGCCCGGGGTCTGACCGACCTCTTCCTCCCTGTACCTGGGCCTCCCCGAGCTCCTCAGAGTCGGCACCGCTGCCCTCGGCGGGCTCCCCGGAGGCGGCGGCGGCGGGGCCCAGCTCGCGCATGTCTTCCAGCGCAATGGTGAACTGGGCCAGGGTCTTCACCATCTGCAGCATACGGCCGGCCCGCCGCTGGGGCGGGACCGGCTGGGTGGCGGGGTGGGGTGTCGGTGCGGGGTCGGGGGCCCCACCCACCCCTGCTTCTCTGGGGACTCAGCCCCACCGCGGTGGCGGAGTCAGTCCCAGCGTCCCGGCGTGGCTGAGATCGCGGCGGCGGCGGCAGAGCGGCTGGCGGTGGCGCTGTGGCCTCCTCCGCGCTGGGAGTGCGCCCGGCAGGCGCGCCGCGCCACTGGGGGAGGGGTCCCGCCCTCGGAGCCTCCCCGCGCCGCCTCTCCTCTCCGCCCCGCGCCGGGATCTCACCTCTGCTCGCCAGCCTCTCCCCCACCCCGCCCGAGGCACACACTCGCCATACACACCCGTGCACAGAGGCGAGTGTGTGCTGGGACACGCACTTTCTGTCCACACCGGTACCCAAGGGGCCGTACACTGAACCGGTTTTACACCGTGGAGACACAGAGGCACGCCGAGGGCACGTGTACCCCTGCAAGTAGGCCCCATGTGCCGGACAGGTTACTCAAGTGCACCCACATCAAGACACTGCAGTCCCACGCAGATCTGGACCCTGACGCTCAAACCTGACCCTGGCTGCACACTGGGGCACCCGTGGAGGCAACACTTCCCTGGTGACTCCACAGGCTCCTGCCCCGGAGAAGCACTTGTGTATGATGGCGGGTGATCACCAAGGACCCACTTTAAGCCTACCCCTCCAGGTGCCCCTCCCAGCCCAGCCTGTCCCCTATCCAGGTGCACTTCCCGGGAGTGCTCCAGGCCTGGTCCTCTGGTCCCCTACCCCTCACTGGGGAGGGACTCTGGAGCTTAATATTCCTCCTTACTCCATGGTCTGTGTTTCCCAATATCTGAAGCAGGACCCACTTCCTCAAACCCCAGCGTGAGGCCAGAACCTAACCTGCACCTTCTGAGCCAAGATTGGGATGGGATGGTGAGCCAAGTGGTTTTGCAGTAGCCTCCACCTGGCAGGGAGGTGCATCTTGGCCCTGGCAAATTTGACCCTTGCTTAAGCCCAAGCTGACTCTTTGTGCCAGGCCTGCTTTCGCCTGGGTTTCTTTTGTAGTGGAGCATCCACACCTCATCACCCAAGCAAGGCCCACTCTGTTATGCTTTAGACCTAGAATGTCTCTCACGACTCTCCTGTGTTCCAGGTGGGGCTTTTGGAAGGTGACTGGATCATTCCGGGGTATATTCATCAGTAGATTGATCCACCCTGTGCTGTTACGGGGTGAGGCCTCCTTGGAAGAAGTGTGTCACTGGGGAAGTCCCTTTGAAGGATAGATCACTGTCCCCAGCTCCCTCTTTCCTCTGCTTTCTGGCTGCCCTAAGGAAAGTAGCTTTTCCTCCATCACACCCTCCACCATGGGGTTTCTGCCTTGGAGCTGGCTTACCATGACTGAATCCATTCACCGTGAGCCAAAAGAAACCTTTCCTCCTTTAAGTTATAGGGGTCAGGTGTTGTGTGCAGTGATAGGAAAGCTAACCCATGACTGTTCCCTTGATGTCCCCTGGCCACTACTGTTTTAACACCCAGAAACAAACAACACTCTCCCTGTAGGCAAGCCTTTTCTTTTCCTAGCAGTACCTTTTCCTTTCCTTTAAGACTAGTCTCTATGCAAATGCACCTCCTCAGGGAGCTCTCTCTGATGTTCATGCTAGCTCATGTATGTTTGCTCTGTACTCTGAGTCTCAGTTTTCTTAACCTTACTTAGGTGTCACAGCTGGAATTAAGCATCTGAGCAATGACTAGATTGATGCTCGTGTCCTCCCAGGAGACGGTGGGCTCCCTCAAACCATGTGCTTTGTAAGGCAGGTCACTACCAAAACCCCAGTAACTTGCTCCTTCTTTCTCCCCACACCAAGCAGTCACCAGCTGGCTGAGAAACAAACCAATGCATGCAGGTTCCTGGCATCCCCACAGCAGGGACCAAGCCCTGCTGCTGGCCCTGCAGCCTCTTGTCCACTACCCCAGCCTCCACGCCTCACTCTCAACCCTCATCCAGGCAGTTCCAGTCCCCACCTCCTTCCAAGGGCTTTCTCCTCTCTGGTCCCGAAAGGCAGGCCATGTCCTGGGCTGCACTGGCCTTAAGAGTCCTAAACATCCACGTCTACTCAACATGCAACGGTCGGTTCTCAAAAAGCCAAAAATGAAAATAAAAACAGAAATTTTCAAGAGAGTAGCAAGACAAAAGCCAGTGTGAACCACCCAATGGCTGGTCCCAGGGCAGCGGGCACAACACAGACAAAGGGGGGGTGTGGGGGGGGGTCCCAGCTGATACCTGATAGGTGCTCGGTGAGTGTGTTGCGTGTGTGTGTGTGAACTCATCTCCCTCAGGCTCCCCTTGAGACAGGCTTGGAGAAAGGTTCACTCACTTTGCGACTGGAGTGAGTCCACTCTGCTCCAAGCCCCCTTCTGGTGCCTCTGCAGCAGCGGTTCACACAGTGCAGCCCCTGGACCAAGAGTTGCAGCCCCTCTTGAGAATGTGCTGCACATGCACGTTCACTTCCCCTCCACAAATGTGAAACTCTGGGCTGGGGTCCAGCAAGTTCCTGCCACCAGCCTTCCATGTAAGCCTAATACATGGCAGCACGGCGCCTACAAGGCCTGCAGCGTGGCCTGCCAGCCACCATATCCTACCCTGGAGCAGCAGGCTCTTGCCAGGCCACGGGGCTTCCCCAGGAGCTCCCACGCCACACCCAGGGGCTCGAAAGAGGGAGCCCCCTCTGCCTGGAAGAAAAGGACCAGGGAGGGCTTCTTGGAGGAGATAGGGTTTGAACATGGTTGTGAGGCCTAGAGAGCCAGAAGAATGTGGGTGCCAGGAGGCAGAGTTCGCTGGAGGCCCCTGCCAAAGGAAGAGGGCCTCCCTTGTGCCGTAGGCTTTGCCTGCTTGCTGCTAACTGATCCATCAAGGATGGCTAATTAGATCCAAGCCTGTTGTCATGGCAACCGGGGGGAGCCTGGTGGGGCAGGGAAATGAAAGGAAGCTAAGAGCAGCACCAGTAGCACACAGTAGCTGAGTCAGGGTCCCCAGGGATTGTCCCACAACAGCGCCAGCAGGCGCCAGAGCCCTTCAGCATGAGGTCAGCTAGGGTGGGGCCAAGGTCACGTCCCACAGGTTTGGATCTGCTGCTCCTCTGAGCTTCCATCTGGGCGCTGATTTCATTTTCCCTTTAGGGGGCCTGGAGTGGCCTAGAGCAAACCTGGCTCGGAAGTGTTTTTGTAACTGTACAAAGTGGCTGATGAAGGGCCGCACGCCCTTGTCTCTGTACTCCACAGCCTCCCACTGACACCTGCCCCTCACCAAGCAGCCCCCGACCTGCTCCTTAGGTGGGGCAGGCAAAGGTCAGAGAGAGGAAAAGGGCCCTGATCCAGGTGAGCCCCAGCTCCTTGGGATCATCCTACTGCCAGCCTCTGGGAAGCCCCTAACTCTGCCTACCTGCATGCAGCTGCTGACAACTCAGCTCTGAGGAATCCTGGCACCAGCTCATCTGCCTCTAGACACATCACTCACTCTAAGCCTGCTGGCTTGGTGGGGTCCCATAGCTAGTGCTGGACAAGTTGGTGGACCAAGGATGACCAAGTTTGGACACAGCAGGGACTAATGGATAGATGATGAGTAAAGGCTGAATAGATGATAGATGAATAACTTATTAAATGGGGAGATGAAAAAGCAGGTGAATACATGAATGGCCACACAGAGGCATGGTTCAGTGGATGAAGAGCTACTTTAACTTTTACTGTGGTCACTTGATTAGTTCAGTAAATATTTATTGAGCACCTACTGGGTACCAAGTCCAGTGCTGGGGATTTAAAAGTAAGAAAAGAGGTCCATGTCTCCTGGTCACCACAGTCCAGGAAGGAAGGCAGGAACTAAAAAAGGAGTGACAAGCGCCAGCAGTTTGGAAGGAGACACACAATCCTGGAAAGCAGGTGTCATGGGGCTCCTGCAGTTCTCTATAAATATTTGTCAGAAGCGTCACTGGGTCCCACAGCTGCCCCCACTGGAACACGAGGAAGCCTAGAATCAGAAGCCTCGCCACCGCAATGCTGTTGGAATGGTAGGGTCAGGAGCTCTCCCACTGCTTCGCAGCAGCCCTACATTAAGGGCTCTGTTCCTGTCATTCTCTCATTTTACACACCAGGAAACTGAGGCTTAGAGGGGTCACCTAGCTGGTAGTGGTCCAGCTGGCCATCTGCAGAGCCCATGCTCCTAAGCTCCCTCCCCTGGGAGATGGCCTACAGCTCCTCCCTGGCTTCAGGGATTTAGCTGGGCCTCCTCTGAGTTACCTGAGCTGCCTTTCTTATTCCACGAAGAGTGACATAAACAGGTTCTCCTGGTCCAGGAAGGTAAACAAAGTGCTGTCCACAGAGGTGATTCAGAGTCAAGGAGGAGCCTCTGCCCTGGAAACCCACTCCTGGCTGGTGGGCTGGCTAGACTGGCATGTGTTCCTGACCCCCTCAATGTGTTCAAGTATGGAGTTGGTACTGGATATTCCTAACTAAGGACCACCCGTTTCACTGATGGTTGGTGCCTCCTCAGGTCCTTGGTCCATCAATGAGATAAAATTCCCAATAAAAGGACACTTGGTATAGGGACTAAGGACAGCTCTGGAACCATGTGGTTCAGACTCACATCTTGGCTCTGCTACTTCCTGGGAGCATGGCCTCGGGCAAAGCACCTCACTTCCTGGGGCCTCAGTCTCCATCTGTCCCCTACTGAGGCCTCTCCCCTCTTCATGGTTCTCTTCCCCTTGCCTTTCTAGGTCACATTCTCTTCTCTCAGACCTTCCGTTCTAGAAGGAGGGCCTCTCAAGAGTTTGTAGAGTTCCCGGGTCTCACAGGCAACTGGAAAGGAAGTGTCCAAGCCACAGAGCTCTCCAGGGACTGGCTACTCTGGAGACCACGCGTTGGGAGTGGAGCCTAAGCAGGATCCTCAGGACCTTTCTGCGATGAGGGCACTGACCCGTGCCAGTGGGTCTGTGTGTGCAGTTGGAGGTCCAACTGAGTGACACTGCATGTGCCCTTTCTGTGGGTGTGTACCTGTCCGTGCTTATCTGTGGACATGTGACTGCACCCTGAGGTCTGACAGTAACAGTCCATGGGGTCTGAGGAGAGAGGCGCAGAGTGAAGGGGCCACTTCAAGATGATCAAAAATAACCAAGTCGAGCGCACTGGTGCACACCTGTAATTCCAGCACTCAGGAAGTTGAGGTAGGAAGATCACTGAGACTTCAAGGCCAGCTTAGACTACACAGTGAGTCCAAGGCCAGCCTGAACTATATAGCAAGACCCTGTTTAAAAAAAAAAAAAATCAAAGCTAATTTACTGAGCACTTACTATGTGCCAGGCATACTTTAAGTATACCACTGTTTCATTTTCTCCTCATTCATCCCACATGAGGTAGATGATGTTTTTCAAGGCTAGCCTCCATAACCTGTCCACCCACATCTCACATCGTGGTGCTGACACTCTCCTCATAAGCTAATGAAATCCAGATCTCTCTTGCTCCCTAGAGAATGAGAAGATCTCTGTGACTGCCTCTGCCACAGGGCACAGCAGAAGTGAGGCCACGTAAGCCATGTAGTCCATCTCAACCTCACACCTGCTGGTTCTTGAAGTTTTCATGGCACAAGCCCAGCCAGAAGCGGAGGCCGTGTGTGACAGCGTTGTGAGGTCCCAGCCACATGCCGGGAGCTCTGAGTGAGGATGGCTTCGAGGAGGCCCCATCTAACACGGGGACGCAGAGAACTGCCTGGCAGAGGACACAGGCTCAGTGAGGCAGCAGCCAGAGCCAGGGTCATGTGGACAGTTAAGTGGCAGAGCTGGAAAAGGAACCCTGGGCCCTTAACATGCCGATGGGAGAAATGGAACAAAGGGACTTCTGATAGACTCAGACTTCCTCTATGTCCCCAGAGGGTCTCACTGGGACGCCAGGATGAGCAACATGGAAAGCTACTGCCCCCTCCACAAATCATCAGCTGTCTCTCCCTGTGCTGGGGCTCTGGGTCACCTCAGCCCGGAAGAGATGTCCTAACAGCTACACATCTGAGTCCTGCTGGAACTCTCCAAATCTTCTGGGGAAACTTCCATTTGTAGCTAATGGTCAGTGAGGTGTTTTCTAAATGCACTGTCCAAGTCCTCACATCAATCCTCTGGGCTATCACCATTTTACAGATAAGGAAACAAAGGCTCCAAGAAATTAAGCAGTTGCAACTGAGAGCTGACTGCAAGTAACTGGCATATCTGAGAGGTTGAGTGACTTCACCAGGGTCACGGAGCAGTAAGTGAGGAGGCAAGCAAGGAACAGGACACCCTGAGTGTGTGTGTGTGGGGGTGTGTGTCCTCTTACCTGGATAGCTGGGACAGAGATGGAGATAGGAGGAAGGTCTCAACGCCTTCCCATCCTAGCTATAATATTCATAAAAGAAAAGATCAAGTCTCAACATACAGTAAGTGCATAATATATTCTTTTTTAGCCAATTTACTCCTTACGCTAGGGTTCAAATCCCCTTCTGTATACAAATAGGGAAGGAAAGAAGGTGCAGGTAGACTCTAGATCCCACACCAGGTTCCCTAAGGTGGCAGCGAAGTCACACCCGGAGACTGCAGTGGACAATTTAACCTTTCTCCCTTATTTCAAAGCCACTCAAGCCTGGTTTAGAGGAAGAAGCTGTGACGCCATATGCCTGCAGATGGCAGCAGAGGGCCGCATGGCAGGGACTACAGCAAGCATGTGGTTTGAATTTAACGCCAGTGTTTTTCATGTGGGATTTTTTTCCCTTTCTTTCTTCTCTGTCACCCCGCCCCCTTTAATTTCAAGATGATACAGCTGGACCTTCTAGGCTGAGAAGAAAAATTTCTTAATATCACTGATGATAGCCGGAAACAGGAGGTGGGGAGTGGGGGTTTAGACCCCCAACCGATGTGAAAAGCTGGTAAATTCAGCATTTAATCATTTTCTTGGCTCAAGACTCAAAGACTGGTACCCCATTTTCCAGGCAGAGAAGCTAAGAGCCAGATCTGAGATTCACATCTGAGTGAGGGGCCAGGCTGCCCCTCCCTCGGCAGTGGGGGCAGGGACAGGCACACCACAGGAGCCCATGAAAGGTGAGGGTGTGATCTACTAAATCTGGTGACCCTACTTGATGGGTTCCCAGGAAATGCACACTCTGGCCCACACACCGGCAGCCCTGGGTCCTCGCCGCGGCTCAGCACCTCTGGTTGACATGACCCCCAGGAGCCCTCCTTTCCCAGCCCTGAGTTACTTCATGCAAAATGTTGGAAGTCTGTCGCTTGGCAACAGAACATGGTGCAGGGAACAGAGCCGAGCCTCCTATGGTCTGGCCCAGGCCATCACCTAGTGGATGTGAATGTCCTTCCTTCAGCCTCAGTTTCCTTACTGGGAAAGAGAGGGGCACCAACTGCTCAGGAGGTACTCTGGAAGGAGGGCTCTTTTCTCTTCTCCAGATCTGTAGCATGCAGGGAGGCTGGGGTGAGGGGTCGTGGGAACGGAAGCTTCCAGGGTCTGTTTCCAGCCCCTCCTGGCCCTCCCTGCCTGGGACCCAAAGGGGGGGCCTTCATTTGTGTACGTTGTTGGGTGAGATGGGGTGTCCTTCCTCTAGGGCAGAAGATGACTCACTGGGCAGTGAGCCAGGCACCCTGGGAAAAGGCCAGGCCAGCCTCAGGCCAGAGCCCCAGGGAGCTGGGGGTGGAAGGAGAGCTGCCTGGGTTGTGGATAAATCCTGGGGGCTCTCAAAGTCCCTCAACCACAGAGGCCATGTTCCCCACTTATGTTAGTGCCAGAAATGCTACTCAGGCCATCAAAGGCCAGGGAGACATAAGGTGGAGGTGTCCCCCAGCAGCCTGTTACCTGACCTCCCAGCCCCTCAGAAAGGCTGGCCTCTTCACTGCCCTACACTGGGCCCACCCCACTCTACCTTGCAGGCCTCCTCTGCCCTGGGGGACCCTTTGCTCTTAGACCGGTTCAAATCCCTTTCTTAATGCTCTGCTTCTTCCAGGAAGTCTCTTAAATCCTCTTCCCTCCTCACCTCCTCTTCTTCAGGGACTGTCCCCTGACAAATCTGGGCGGGTTCAGCTATCCTGGCATAGCTGCTCCAGCAGCAGCACTCTGTTCCAGGTGCTATGGACCTATCCTGTGCCCGTCCTGCACACAGGAGGCTGCCCTGGCACTAGAGACACTCAGTATAAGGGAGTCTGTGGGCTCCACAAGGGATGGATGCCTTTTTCTTGTCCTTGCAGCCTGAGGGTCTAGACCAGAGCCTGGCCCCAGGAGGTGCTCGGTGCCTAGTTGTGAATTAGTGGGTGACTTAAGGTAGGTATCTGTGTAATGAATGTGCAGAGCATATTTATAAAGTCTTTGTTCAACCCTCTCTTGAAGGGAGGCAGAGAAGAGACCATTCCTCCCCACAGGACGTACAGTGAGAAAATGAAACTCAGAGAGGAAGGTGTCTCAGGACTTTAGGGCAGCAGGAAAGAGCTGAGCTAGAATCAAGCCTTTGGAGCTCTTTCACTGCAGCTTGTTCAGAGGTGACCGGCCAGCTGGGCTGCCTATGGCCTCACTTTCTCTACCCTCGCCCTGTTCTGAGACCCAAGGGACCATGAGAGGATGTCAAGTTCTATCCACCAGCCAGTCACTCTAGCCCTGGACCTGGTGACCCTGACTGAAGCCAGAGCCCAAGGAAACCCTCTTCCATGACTGCCGATGGATGCCCAGGGGCAGGATGAGGTCCCACTCCAAAGAGCCTCTTCCCCACCCCCTAAAGTCTTTCCCTGGGCCTCGACTCTGCTGGCAGAGCAGTCTCTGTCTGAGCTCACCAGGGCAGGCAGCTTGGGTATCCAGGCCTTACTGTACTTTATGCACAACTGGTAACCAGCCTTGATGCCTGGACACACACCCACTAGTCAGTCTGTGAATTGTACATGCACAGCCACAAAATGGACAGCAAGAGTTGTGGCTGAAGGTCAGCCTGACAGCTCTCTCCCGAGGGCCCAGGATGAGGCTGCAGGAAGCTATCCTGACAGCTTAGGCCACCCCTCCTCTGGATCTCAGAGCTGCAGCTTTGAGCATTAACTCTAATCTTGCTAACATATCTATTGACAATAAATGGCACTGCTGGTCACTAATACCTTTGAGTTCATAAAACACTCGCAGGACCTAATCTCAGAGACCCTCACAGCAACTCCACGGGGAAACAGAGACCCGGAGATGAGTCACGACTTGTTGAGGTTCTTGGGAACGAGCAGTAGTGGGACCAGGGCTTCACCTTTTGCTCTGCCATAGGCCAGTTGGAGGTATGGATAAACCACTTAACCTCATAGAGCCAGAGGACAGAAAGAGCAAAAACCTAAAAATAGCAACTTGATCTGTCGAGGGATTCCCCTGTCTGCTTACTAAGCACTTCACAGGTGTTGATTTAACCTCAAAATATGGTCCTGGGTGGAACTTATTATTACTAGCTTACAGAGGAGGGCAAGGAAGCGGGGGAAGTAAGAACCCTGCTCAAGGTCTCTTCGGCACATGGGATGCCTACTCCCAGAGGACCCCAAGCAGAAGAGGAGCTCCATCTAGCCAGTGTTGGCAGGGGGGCACCTAAGAGCACCCAGGCTTTGAACATCCAGCCCAGAGGGCCCAGTGAGTCACTGCACTTGTGGAGATTTGTTTTGGATGGTAGTACTAAGGTTTGAACCTGTAGTAGGCAAGTGTTCTATCACTAAGCTACATCCACCGCCCTTTTATATTTACTTTATTTTAAAGGGTGAAGAACATAGAGGACTTTCACAATGAACTCCCTTCCCAGCTCATTTAATTAATTAACTTATTTATTTATTTGTTTAATTTATAAACAGGGTCTCACTGAGTTACCAAGTTACCCAGGCTGGGTTTGAACTCCAGATCCTACTGCCTCAGCCTCCTGAGTTGCTGGGATTACAGGGATGATCTAGTTACAGAAATCTTTGAAATGCTATAGAGAGGGGTTCAGATATAACAGTAAATGAAAGAGGCAAGAAGCATGCATAATTGCATTGTCTAAACATCTTTTTTTTTTTTTTTGGAGACAGGGTCTCGCTTTGTAGTTCAGGCTGGCTCTGAGCTCACTATGTAGCCCAGGCAAGCCTTGAACTAAGCAATCCTTCTGCTTCTGCCTCCCAAGTGCTGGGGTTACAGGCGTGAGCCACCATGCCCTGGCACTGTGGTGTGTGGTACTGAATGCTGGTGATCGTGAGTTACCATGCCTGGTATTGTTGTATATGGTTACCGGGGATAGAACCAGGGACCCTGTACTTGCTAGGCAGGTACTGGAACCACTGAGCTAAATCTCCAGCCCTAAACATCATTTTAATAACACCAAAAAATGAGGGGGCAGAGACAGAGACAGAGAGGCCCCTGAACATGGAGGGCAAAGTCTGAGACCACTCTCCACTATGTATGGCTGACCTCCAGAGAGCCCACAACTGTGCCTCAGTTTCCTCATCTATAAAGTAGAGAACACGAAGGGCTTACTTAGCATAGTGCCTAGAACAAAGACAGTGCTCAACAGATACTGGCTGCTGTGAGTGGGACTGTAACTTTTAGGAATAAAATCCTAAGACAATCTTATCCCGCCCCCTTCCACAGCAGGCAGCACTGCCAACCTTGCTTGTAAACCCCCACAGCTGAGGAGTCCACCCCTCCAGTGGTACCACAGGGTCTCCTTCCACTAGAGGCAGGTTGGCCTGGGAAGAAGTCAAACTGGGCTGGGCCTTCTGGGTCCTTAGCATTCCTGGGTAGTCTTAGCGCTGCACAGCTGTTAAGTGTGGAGAAATCCCCAACCTCCCATTCTCAAATGCTTTGTTCTCTGGACCTTCTCTAGAGCGATTCTCCTGAAGCGATTAGGAGCTTTTGGGTAGGCTCTTTTGTCCTGAGTCCAGGTGATCACTTTTGTCCCTTGTGTTCTGTGTGATAACAGAATAGCATTTGCTGGCAGTACTTTGCACCTTTTCCATCTTCTCCTTTGGAAAACAACTGAGACCAGCTGGATCTGACCACCTCCCCAGCCAGCCACTTTCCAGTCCTCCAGAGGTGGGAGGCCCTCTCTGCCTCTTCTCTGGACAAGGGCCTGGTGGAGAGCCCTGGCTGTTGCCATGGCAACAGCAGCTCTGGAATTTGACCATTGGAGCCCAGGGGTGGGGGTGGGGAGATGGTGCAGGCCATGCTGGGGCAGCAGGAGGGTCCAGAGGCCTAGGAAAGCCAAGCATTGCAAGGCAGGGCAAAGGTTCATGGCCCCTCTGTGGCTTCAGTTTTCCAATCTGTAAAAGCGAAGAGTAATGTCACTTTTTAGTTCTATTTAATGGTACAAAGCAAGCTCCTCTTTTAATGGACAGAGACCCCAGAGACGAAGAACTCATCCAGAGTCTCAAAGCAAGTCCAGGGCAATGCCAAGCCTGTCCTGGGCATGCGGTCTGTCTACTCTAGCATCTCTGTACCTCCAGAGGGAAGGACAAGGGTGCTGCTCACCACGGGAGAGGGGGCGCCCCAAGAATGGTTTCGGCTGTTCTGTCCCACAGTACTGAGACAGCAGATGATATCCTTGCCCCGGAACTCTTGGCCTTCTTTGATCCAGAAGGCTGACAAAGTATTTGCCTCATCCACCTGCCATGCCAGCAGGCTGCAGAGAGTATTTTTAAATGGGTGCCCACCCCTTCCGCCTGCACCCCGCAGGCACACAGTGGATTCCACTGCCAGCTCCCCATCTACTTTGGGCAAGCCCAAGGGGGATCTAGACCCACAGCCACCCTCTGGGCCCCTCCTCTGGATTATCCTCCCCGCCATAAGCAACCCTGGGACAGTAACATTCAAGGCCCAGGGTGGCGGTGAGGGGGCTTGTCTGAAGTCACAGCACAGATGAGGAACTTGGGAATGCTGTGTCACCGGGATGTGCCCCCACCTCCAAACGCTACCCCAGGTGCCGCCGCAGCTCCTCCTATTCCCTCTGCCCCCGACTCACTCCCCTCTGCTGACCTTTCCACCCATGCCAGGAAGATATTGCACCTGTGACCAAGTCACATCACAGCTTAAACACCAGCTACCCAGGGAAAAAAGAAAGCAGAGTTGGAGCCATAACTCACACTACACACAGGATAAATGCCAAAGAGATCAAAGATTCAAATGCAAAACAAAATAAGAAAACAAAATACCAAAGGAAAACATGAGAGAATTGCTTTACAACCTTGGAGTGGGAAAGGCTCGCTAACTATGACTCCACATCCAGCAGCCATAAAATAACAGCTTGATAAATTATACTCATAAAAATAAAACCTTCTCTACAGCAAAACCACATGATAAGCAAAGTCAGAAGTCAAACTGGCAAATCAGGAAAAGATATTTGCAACACACACCCAAGACTACGAATTAATCTGCCTAAGAATATTTAAAGGGTTCCTAGAGATAGATAAAACCAAAAGCTAATAATCAACAGAAAAATGGAGAAAAAAATGAACCACTGGAAAAAGTGTCTCTTGGATACAGGACAAGATGCCCAACCTTGCTCAGTGTAAGTGCAAATTAAAATGCACCAAGATATCATTTTGCATGTCTCAGTTTGGGAAAATACCCAAAGGTCTGAACTGGTGAGATTGTGGGGAACCACCTCTTCCATGCTGCTGGAGATGTGCACGCCCTTTGTCTCAACACTTTCACTCCCAAGGAATAACCTCCACGCACAGACAGCCTGAGATGGGCGTTGTGGCGCCTGCATATAACCTCAGCACTCTGGGAGGCTAAGGCAGGACCCCAAGTTTGAGGCCATCTCGGGCAACGAAGCAATTCACTGAGAACCCATCTCAAAATTAAATGAATGAACGGGCAGGGGGTGTAGCTCAGTATAAAGGCTCTAGATTTAATTTGCTGGGACAGAAAAAAGCAAAAAAGAAGTTTAGTTACTAAAGTACTGTTTGTAACAGCAAAAGTCTGTGAATAAATGAGACACCCTTTAACACGTGGTTCTACACAGTCTGACGGTCACACAGGCATCCAGAAGAGCATATAGCCCTGAAAAGACTGGAAGCCCTCAAAATACTGGAAAGGCGTGGAACACGGATGTGTAAAGGGCAAGGGGCAGGGCAGTGTGCCCTGTGCTGCACCTGTGCAGAATGTGGGGGGCAGACCATGTCCTGCCTGGTGTTTCAGATAGAAATATACGGAGAAACCCAGCACCCGGCCATCCTGGGGTGAAGCAGCTGGGTGAGAGGGAGATATCTTTTCTTTTAACTTTTTTTTTTTTTAACTACACGAATAGACTGTCTATTCAAAATAGTAGATTGAATTTGTTTTAAAAACCCCTTTTCTGAACTGAGCACTGGCTAGCATGGAACTGGGTTCCATCCCTCACACTCCACAAAACAAAACAAAAAAGAAATTTACCTTATGACCTGAACTGGAAGCACTGGGGCCTGAGTTTGATGCTTCAAAACAGAACTGCTGTGGCCTCCAACTCCCTGTCTCGGCTGTGAGCAGGTTCTGTGCCTTTCACTGTTCCTCCCTCCACAGTGAGGACCCTGGGCTCACTACCCCAGCCTGCACACCCCCTGGTATCTTTGGTCTGCACTGGCCTCCACTCCCAGCCTGCCCAAGGTGGCTCCTACCACTGAATGCAGACTGCAGGAAAGAACAGGGCTTCACCCTGGGACCTGAGCGTGCACAGAGGCACTGAGTTTGCTGTCTGCCTTTGGCTTCCCCGTTGGTCCCGGATGCTGCCAGTCTCACAGGGAACATTTCCCCAGGAAGTTCTCCCTGGATCCTATGGTCAGAGGGGTCTGGATTCTCCACTTCTGCCTGGAACTGCTGGATCCCTTCTTCAGGCCCAATCCCCGCCCCACAGGCTGAGCCAGCTCAGAGCTGAGCCCCATTCTTCAGGACAGATGAGCTCTCTTGGGAAACTAAGCTCATCTTCCTACTAGATGACACTCCAGGCCACTGTCAGTGAGCTCAATCTGCTTCCTCCATCTCTGTAGTCCTTCCCCAGCCAGGAGAGGCCACTACTTCCCCTCTCCTTCCAACTCACTTTGGGGCTTCCCACCAATCCCCAGCCCAGCCACCAGACATTACTGCTGTAATCCTCTTAACAATTCTGTAATCAGTGCTATCATCATTAGCCCCATTTTACGAGTGCAGGCACTGAGCACAGAGAAGCTAAGCACTCATGCAGGGTCACACAGCAAAACCTGAATCTATTTTATCTGGCTCCAGTCTCTTCTAACCAGTACATCAAACCGGCTAGGTACAGGATTAAGTCCAAGGACCTGGGCTGAACCCTGTCACCCTCAGTGAGCGGCTCCTTGCTGACCTACCAGAGTCAAATTTCTCTACCCAAGTCACATTCTGGCTGTATCATGTCCTGGCCACAGTAATTCAGCCTACTGCATTCTCTCTTATATTCCTAGGCCTCTGAATCCTATTTTTTACCGGGCAACAGCTACTCATCCTGGTTTTTTTTTTAAGAATAGGGCTGGGGCCTGAGGTGGCCCGTGGGCTGATGCCTGAGGTGGGCCCATGGGCTGGGGCCTGAGGTGGGCCGTGGGCTAGGGCCTGAGGTGGGCAAACTCCAGGTCCTGACAGCTCCAGCACTCAGGCCTCCCCCTGCACTTGTTCATTCCCATTCTTTTCACTCTCAACTCTGGGAAAGTCCTTCTGGTTCTGCCTTAGATCGCCTGACCCTAGAGAAGGCAGGGTGACTCCTGGGCTGCTGGAGAATGGACTGCCGGTCAGCATGACTAAGCCAGGCCAGGAAAGGGGGTACTTCTGGGAGCACAGCTGGCGGTAGAACTACCTTCCGCAAAAGGCTTTACTTTTCTGGTGGCAGTCATGGGCTTCTAGTGCTCAGATACGCTGTCCTGCTCGTCAAGGGGGCCTGCCTCAGCTCAAGGTCCCCAGACGGAAGCAACACCTGCTCACAGGAGCCCCAACTGCAGGCGGGGAGCTCCCTCAGCCTGCCCCTTCCAGACCTGGCCCCAGAGTTATCACTTTCTGGGGCACCAAGCTGGCTCTGCTTCTGAGCCTGACACATCAAATGGGCCATTCTTGTTTCTCTTCTTGTGTGGGCTCCCCTCTGCCCGCAACGGGCGCTTTCTCTTCTTCCTCCCTCACTACTGGGGACTGAACCCAGGGACTCTGTGCTGAGTGACACCCCAACCCTTTTATTTTTTAATTTTATTTTTATATATTGAGACAAGGTCTCACAAAACTTCTAAGTTGGCCAGGCTGGGCTTGAATTTGCGATCGTAACTCAGTATCCCAGAAGGCTAGGATTACAACTGTGCCACCATGTCCAGCTTCGACAGCCACCCCCTGACCTGGTCCTAGCAGCTCCAGGAGGGACATGGGGAAGATGCAGCCTGGGAGACAGATAGCTCCCCCTTCACTGAAGTCAGTGAGTCGGCCAGTGTAGGCTCACTGGCAAGATGACTCTAAAGGAAAAGTTCCACTGTTTTTGAAAACTGAGAAATTACTACACAGGGATTAAGTCCAGATATTCAGACTTGGCCTTCAAAACTCCCCAGGGCTTCACGGCCTTTCCTTGGCCTCCTATGACCTCGGTTCTCTGATGGGTTCCCAAGGGTGGGAACCCTTCTTATTCATCCGATAGCCCGCGGCTAACCCTTCGTATAGGCACCAGTGCAGTTCTGCCAAGCTGAATTTTCCAAGTTACTCTGCTCCCAACCCACCACCTGAGGCTTATCCCAGAGTTAACCTAGGGCTAATGAGGATAGTTAGGAACCCTCTGCCATCAGTACCCCAACAACAATAAGCACCCGGTCCTCAGATGGCTGGGTCTTCCCAGGGGGATGAGGTCTTGCTTCCAGGTGTGAAGGGGGCTGCGGCCCCTCGTGACTCCTCTGGTCCTGGGATCCACTGCCCAGACCAGCCCCCCAGCTCGGAGCTCACATCTCCCAGAGGATGATGGGTATTTATGTTACATGTCCCGCTGACATCACCTATTTCACCTTTGTTGACATCAAAGCTGGCTCTAGGGAAGGTCTGAGGGGTTCAGGCTGGATCCTCACTTCTTGTCCATGCCCACATGTTTTTCTGGGTATAGACATCTGCCAGAGACTGAAAAGGAGTGTGAACGCTTGTGTACGTGTGTGTACGCCCGCGTGCTATGCACCTCAAGCTCTGCCCACACTGGGATGGGTGGGGACTACTGTCACTTTACCCTACCGTACAGGAAGTGTTGGTTCCGGTGTGTGCCTGCCTCCAGCTCGTGGGCTCCTCTGACTCTGCAGCCCTGAGAACACGGCCCAATCCTGCGCCTTCCCAGGGCCCACAGCCCAGGCCTGACCACACAGAAGGTAGCCTGATGCCTCGCAGAGGGGGCCACAGCGCTGCCTGGGGATTCAAAGGACAGGGCTCAGGGTGAGGGGCCCAGAGGGAGACAGGGCAGGAGGCCAAGAATGGGGGAGTCGGCCAGAGCTGGCTGTGGGTCTGGGCTTCTCTGGGATCTTTGTCCAAATATGGAAGGTTTTTTTGTCTCCATTTGAGTCATGCCGGCCATGGCCCAAGAGATCTGCTTTCCAGATACTGCAGCGGGACTGCGCCAGCATCACTGCCCTGGCCCATCCCAGGACTGGACTCACCGGAAGGGAGTCCAGTCCCACCTCAACAGCTCTACAGCTCAAAAGAAGGGCCTCTGGGGCCATGAAGGCAGGAAACGCTCGCTGCTGCTGACCTGTCACCTCTTCTCTCTCCTTGGGGCTACTCCTCCCATCCATGGAGTCACTCATCTCACATTTACCATGCAGTACGTAGGTGCTAGTTTCTGGGGGTAGGACCGTGTACTATGGTCCTGTGAAATCACCGTCTCCTCCTGTGCCCGACTTGATGATGGTGCCCACTCCGGGCAGTATTGAAAGCCAGGAATCTTGAGTTCCAGAGGCAGGCCAACCAGTTGGCTTCTAGCCTTGCCACTCACTGAGTTTTCCTAAGCCACGCAAACTCCTTTGCAGTACTATGGCTCACAGGGTGACAGGGCCTCCTCACAGGGCTGCTGTGAGGACAGAGTGAGTTAATGGATGCGACGTGCTCAGACCTGCTCCCAGCCCCAGGAAAACTTTATGAGCTTTGTTGCCATTCTTTGCGACAATCCACACCTCAGCCTAAAGCCCTCACCTCTGAAGGTTTTCTTCCAGCTGCCTCTCTGTCTCTCTGCAACAGGCAAGATTCATTCTGCCAGCCTTAGAGTGAGTTTAGCTTGGGTTCAAATGCCACTTTTCTACTGCTCAGACCTGAGCTAGGCACCTCACCTCTCTGGCTGTAGTACATGGCAAAACCCTGCCCACTTAGTACTAACTTGCTGCAGGTTCCTTTGCCCATGAGTCTAGGTCCACCTGCCTGGTCCCCAGGGAAGAGCCACCATGGGGTAGTGTGGGTAATATGGGGAGCTCAGAGTAGCCCCCAGGGTAGTAAAGGCCCCTGGGCAGGGCTCAGTTCTCCTTTTCCCACCTCTCTCACAGTATTTATTTAATCTATGTATATCATAGCTCCACTGAGTACCCAGAGGATTTGGCATGGGTGGGGACATCTGTCTAAAACTGAGCACTGGGTCCCAGAGAGACCTGAAGGGTCCCATTCAAATCTCCACAACCAGAGACTTTGATGTGAGTTGCCAATAACCAGAGTGGAAATCACTAGCTGTGTGTCCTGGGCAGGGGCAGCTCCTGACCCTTGGGCTGGGAAGCCAGGAAACAGCTCTACACAGACCTCTTCAAGAGGCCTATACCTGGCCAGGAGCTTCTGTGGAAGGAGGCAGAGAGACAGAAGCTCAGAAAAGACACAGGGCTCATGACCCAGGAATCAGAGCAGGGACAAGGACAGAGGAGAGCAAAGGAGAAAGAAAGGAGCTCTCAGAGAAGAAGCCCTGGTGTGAGGGAGAAGAAAGAAGTAGGAGTTTGAAAGACAAAGGAGTGCCAGACCCAGGTGATGAGGCTGGGCAGGCAGGGATTAGTTCCATTGTACCACCTTCTCTTCCTCCTCCTCCTTTTTCCCTCTCTTCTTCTTCTTCTTCCTCCTCCTTCTCCTCCTTCAGGCTTGGGTTCAGGCCCCAGCCTATTTTTAGCTGGGGCTCAATTTAGCCATTCCCTCGGAAATTCCTCACCAGCCTCAGGCAACGCCCTGCTGGCCTTCAGGGAGAATTTGAAAGTGACTGGTCCAGCAAAAGGGGACAGGAGGGGCCCTGGCAAAACAAGGAGCCTGTAGAGTTCTTAGGTGACTAGTGGGGAAACTGAGGCTCAGCTCAGACCTCCAACCTAAATTGCTCCCCTTTCTACAACCCCTGCCCTGCTCCCCTTCAAGAAGACCTTCAACTGCAGATTTAGTTTAGTGGTTCTGGCGTCTGCCTGGCAAGCGCAAGGTCCCAAGTTCGATCCCTGGTAACACAAACCACAATAGTATACTCAGCAATCAGTACCACACATCACAGTGCCAGGTGTGGTGGCTCATGCCTGTAATCCCAGTACTCAGGAGGCAGAGGCAGGAGGATTGCTGGGTTCGAGGTTTGCCTGAGCTACATAGTGAGCTCAGGGCCAGCCTGAACTACAAAGTGAGACCCTGTCTCAAAAGAAAAAAAAAAAAGAAGAAGGAGAAGAAGAAGAGGAAGAAGAAGAGGAAGGCTTTTGAGGTCACATGGCTACAACACAGCCCTGGTCCCAAAGTCCAGGAAACAAGTCACCTCAGGACCCACCGTACAGGCAGTAAACAAGGCTGCCTGCAGTTTTCCTTCCAGTCCCTCCACACTAGCTCCGTAGCACCTGGAGCCACATCTGGGACTCCATTTCACAGATGGGGAAAGGAAGGCAGAGTAACTTGTTTAAGTCAGTGGTAGCAAGGTGGTACCCACAGAAGGTCCACTGGGGATGGCATGTGGAGCTTGGCTGTTCCTCTTGTAAGGTGAGGTCCACACGGCATCCGCTTCCTGGAGCTTAGGGTTGCACTTCCCTGTTCCTCCCAGTCTGACCATCTACCACTGCACCAAAGATGCCTTCTGGCGAGCAATTCAGCTCGTCACCCTCTATGGCTCCCAGTGTCCATGCTATTGAGTTCAACACAGGCCTTCAGCTGGCTCGTCACACATGGCCTCTGTCTGTGTGCTCTGGTCAAACAGAGGCCACCCCGTCCTCCTGGCCTCTGACACATACAGCAGCTTCCCTTTACTGCCCTGGCTCAGCATGACTCCCTCAGGTGCCTAGTGAGCCATGGCACCTACTCTAAAGCCCTGTCAGAGGTCTCCTCTAGCCAGCAGTCTGAGTGGGGCTGGACATCAGCGAGGAGCATGGCAGATTTCTGGGACTGGTCCAGTCATGGAGTCTTGACAAACCTTCTCCTCTCACTGGGCCTTAGCTTTCCCATCCTAATATGCAGAAGTGAGAGGTAGAGTATGTGGCTGGTCTTTAAGGATCTGTCTAGGTGGACCAGCCTGGCATTCAAGGCCCTAGTGGCCTCTTCTTCCTCCTGCCTCCTGATCTTCCAAGAGGTTTGATATTTGACCACTAGGAGATGAGACTAAAGGCACCACTAGGAGATGAGGAAAGACTTAGAGAGAAATAAGAAGCAAGACTTCAGTGATACTGGCTGCCAGAAAAGATGGAGGCGGCAAGGCTTTTAAGGGGGGAGGGGTCCCTCCTCATCCTTCTATTCTTTCTTTCCACATCTGCTCCTTAACCTCCAGTGCCCTGTCCTGGGAAAGCACTGAATGTTTGTCCAGGGGGTGAGGAGTAGGGTCTCAGCAGTCCCAGGAGGACGGCTGTGGGGCTGGCTGGCAGCCAGGACTGCAGCCTCCTTCCCTCCTACTCCTCAGTACTTCGAGAAGCGGGGCCCGGTCACCCTCTGGGAACCAGTAAACAGGAAACGGACACCAACCTTGCACTGACTGCTGCCTCAGCTGGCCCCGCCATCATAGCCCAACGCTCTACCGCTGGCCTAGGACTTGCCTTTCTCCAGCCCCGAGATCTCAAGACAAAGGCACAGAACTGACACAGTAACCATTTCAAACTCAGGAGCAAAATCAAGCTAAGGAGTCTGGACTCTTTTTTTTTTTTTTTTTTTTTTGCTTTTTGGAGACAGGGTCTCGCTCTGTAGTTCAGGCTGGCCCTGAGCTCACTATGGTGCCCAGGCAAGCTGCCGCAAACTCAGCAATCCTCCCGTCTCTGCCTCCCGAGTGCTGGGATTACAGACGTGAGCTACCACGCCCAGCATTATATGTGGTTACCGGGGATTGAACTC
>PVIC010024532.1:0-25963 GCA_004025085.1 Thryonomys swinderianus
ACACCCGGCACTGGTGTGTGCTACTGATTGCTGGTGGGCATGAGTCACTGTGCCCAGTATTGTGTATGTGGTTACCAGGGATGGAACCAGGGACCTTGTGCTTTCTAGGTAGGCGCTGGAACCACTGAGCTAAATCTCTGGCCCTCTGTTTTGGCTTTTTGAGGCATGGCCTCAGTATGTAGTCCAAACTGCCCTGAGATTTGTTAGGAAAACTAAACTGACTTAACTTGCAGTGCTTTTCTCTCATCCTCCTAAGTGTTGGGATTATAGGCATGTACTTAAAATACTATTTTTTTCTTAAGTTTAGAGTTGTAATTTCATTCTCTGGTGTTTCTTGGTTTTAGTAGGTTGGTACAAAAAGAGTATTTTGCTGTTTCCTATTAATGTTAGTCTTTTGTTAGAATAAATTTTTAGAAATGGCTATGAAGGCTGACTCTTAATTTCTTACCTTTTCGCATTCAGTGAATTTTTTTCTTCAGAATATCAATTTTTAAGTTGATGCTTTTCTTGAGCTAAGGCACTAATTGGACTGTGGATTTTAGTACTCCAGGGTGCGCATTTGAGCAAGAGCAGATGACTGGCAGGAGCCAGAGGAAGGGCTGTGGTGGTGCTGGGGTGGACAGCAGTTGGGAGGCTGTTGATGAAGCCGGCCCTGCGTGCAGTGATGGTGAGAGCTTTCCAGCGGCTGCCGTGGTGACTGATGCTCGCCCTTTGCAGATCCTGTTGTTTCAGCAAAAATTCCTGGTGACAGCGTAAGAAGAAATGGCATGTTTTGGAAAGGGACTGTTTTAAATGTAGTTAGTACAATATATTAAACATTAGATTCTCCTAGTAATTCTTATAGTAACTTTTTAAACGTTAAAAGGGAAGATATATTAACCTGATTAAAAAAAATTTTTTGGTAAAACAAATATAAGAAAGTCTGGAATTAGTTATGGTTATTTCCCTTTTTTAGATCTAATAAATAAAATAGCTTACCTTAGGTTCACCTTTATGCATTTTACTGAATAATCTCAATATTGGCATGCAGATGTTTTTGAGGTTTGTAGTTGGATGATATTTTGATGTTGTAGCATCTGTTATGCTACAGGTGAGGCCACCGGGTGCACAGAGGCCCGTCTGGAAGATGGCCTCCAGTTTGCATAAGACCTAAACACATCATGCTGTGCCCTTTAAATCACTGTCATACATAACTCATTGTAAATGACGCATTAGTAGTTGTTCATTGTACTCTTTAGGGAATAGTGACCTGGAGAACTCAGATGCAGTTTAAAGAAATTTACTATCAGAGATTTAGGTGAATCCACAAACCTGAAATTGCAAGTACAGTGGGTCAACTGTATTTTGTTTTTACAGAGTTTTGCAAAGCCCTAAATTAGAATTCCCATTTTGTGATGCTTCCTTTTTTCATACTTCTTGGCAGCACAGCCCTTCGTTGGCAGATCTGCAGTCTGCACGTGTGTCACCCAAGGGAATCAGCTTTGTTCGTGAGCCGCTGTAGTGTTAAAATGTTGCCCGCCCATCCTGGTTCCAGATTGTGCGAGACTTGGGAGTAAAGGAGCCTCGGGGTCTACTGCAGGGTTCAGATGATTTACTTTTAGGCTTATAGGCTTTTAAGCATCATTTCCCATCATAAAAATTTCTAGAAACAACAGTATTATAGATCAGGTAGATGCTGATAAGGGCTACCTTAGAAAAATACCTTCAATATGGCGTCTTTTTTCACATGTACTTGCATCTTGCACACTGAGCTGTGTCATTTTGTCTCTCCCTTATTCTCCTGGAGCACTTGTGCAGGGTCTCGTGCTCTGTGTTCCAGTCGTAATGTAAAAGAGCAAAGCTTTTTCTCAGCTTTAGTTATCACTCGAAGTCATAAGGATAGTGCACATGAAGAGAAAAATGTGTGCATTTTCAAAGACCATGAGTAGGTCTTATTCAGCTTTCATTGTTTTTTAAGTACATATTTTCTTTGGAGTTCTTGCTGTTTCTACCTATCCTTTGTTCTTGCTGTTTCTACCTATCAAAATCCACATATCTGTCTTCTTTTAGGAAAAAAAGTGCATATAAGTTTGGTTTTCCTTGTAGATTGTCCAAACTAGCAATGTGGATAAAAGGTAGCATACATCTTCCTCAACATTTTTAATTTGTTTAGACTGCCTTGTAAACATGGTATTTTCTTCTCTTCACCCTAGGACAGAGTACGAACAGAGAGCTACAGAGATTTCATTTATCAAAATCCACATATCTTCAAAGACAAGGTGAGCAGCTTCGTTCCAGAATTCACATCTGATGGTACTCACATGTGGTAGAGATCCTCTCTGCAGTCCCTGTTGTGCTAACTGTCGATTTAATAGACCCAGCTTTATTTCATGTAGGACTTTTATGATGCTGCTGTGTGGTGCAGAGTGCTGATAACGGAAATGCTGATTGGTACTGTCAGTCCGTGTCATCTGTTTTTAAATTGAAAGTCATTAATTATGGTGACATAGTTTGAACTTTGCTTATCCAGATAATTTTGCCTAAACCATATTTCTGATTTATAGTAATTTCCTATAAATTTTAAGTATGTCATATATTCCATATCATGCATACTTTAATTATTATACTAGTTTATAATAAGTAGTTAAAAATAAACAATTGTAAGAAGCTAATGAATGGGATTAAATATTGTACAGTAAAATGTATTTTATATGCTTTCTTGTGCCCAATTAATTTACCCCTTTGTGATTTATTATATATTACAGTTAGTTCAATACTGTTTGTTTCAAAGGGGACATTATACTTGGGTGTGTCTGTGTTCAGAATTTTTGAAATTTGTGTTATTTGTCCTTCCTCTCAATTTTTTCATTCTTTTCTTCTTCCTTTCCTCCTTTCATCTGTTCTTTCCCTGCCTCCCTTCATTGGCATGTTACTGAAAGTTCAGGGTTTTTTTCCCTTACTAGAAATTAATGTACCAGTTGAGACAAGAATTATGGTCTCTGCCATTTGTATGCTTTGCTTGAGAGTTTCCCCATTCTTCATTTCAAGAATATCGACTGAGAACATAGGAGATTGTTTGTTTTTTTTTGCTGTACCAGAGATCTCAGGACCCCACATTTGCCAGGCAGGCATGGTGCCACCGAGCTACATCTCTAGCCCCAGACCAGGTTTTTACCATGCTTCTCCTACAACCATTCTGGAAGCTCCTTCTTTCTCTAAGATCATTGGATGCTGTTATAGAAGTAAAATCCTTTCTTCAGTGATCTACTTTTCCTAATTTTTGAATTGCTTGTATTGTCTGGATTGGGTTCTCAGTTTCTGTACCTCTTTTCCTAAGCATAGTATTTCATTTGCAACTTTAATCAGAGCAAAGTGTTCTAAATTGATACCATGATGCTCTATTATGTGTTACTGGAATGGAGACTAAGTATTTTTCAAGGTTTTTAAAGTCTTTCCTTAGTTAATTGGGTTGAAAATAAGCCCTGGTGTGGCAATCACTGATCTTGCTTGTTGGGAGTCAGCTATAAAATTTGGGTAAGTGATGGCAATGACTATCTCTGGTCCTATCTGTAAAGATTTTTAAAATCCCTCTTACTCCGAAATGCCATGATGTTTGCTACTGTAAAACACCCTCGTTATCTTCTCTGAACCATCCTCTCTTAATACTTTATGATATGAATATCAAAGGATTTAAGAAAGTTTTTTTCCTTCAGTGTAGTTTCAATAGACTTATGCTAGAGAAGAAAATACTGAAACATCTATTTCAGATTTACTCTGAAAATGTATAACTTAATCATTAAATTATTTGTGAATATTTCTATGAATACAGAGCAGTTATTACTGTGTATGTAGATCTGTGTGCATTATAAAAATTGTTTGTGGGGTCAGAGATTTAGCTCAGTGGTTCTGGCACCTGCCTCGCAAGCTCAAGATCCTGAGTTCGATCCCCGGTAACCACATGCATTGCTGGGTGTGGTGACTCACACCCACCAGCAATCAATACCACATACCACAGTGCCAGGTGTGGTGACTCACGCCTGTAATCCCAGCACTTAGGAGGCAGAGACAGGAGGATTGCTGAATTCGAGGCTTGCCTAGGCTACATAGTGAGCTCAGGGCCAGCCTGAACTACAAAGTGAGACCCTGTCTCAAAAAAAAATTGTGTTACACATTCTCACGTTACCACGAAAAACAATGTGTAATTCTTTTGTTGTGCTCTGTGTACTTCTGTTATTAAGAAATGGGAGTCTGCCAAAGTCCAAAAGGGTTTTTTAGTAAATTGAGAGTATTTTATGTTGGTAGCTTGCCTAAGATGCTTGCATTTGACTTTTTCAATGTAAAATGGATTTCGCGTGGCATTTGTGGTTTCTCAAAAATACTGTAATGTAACAATTATACATAAAAATTTTCATAAAAGCACACTTACAACATAATGTTTGGTAATTTAGAGCTTCTGAGTACTCAAATTATTTGAATAATATACTGTGGCTGTAAATTTAGAAAGTACAATGCCATTTGCTTAAATAATTCAGAATGTATAGTCTATTTCTGAACATGTTGTCTCATTGTTACTCTGTGGTGTAACTAGTAAGTGTTTATCTCTGTTTTACATGTGGCTTGAGTTTAATGTTTAAACTGGTAGATTACTTGACTTCATCAAAACACACAACTGAAAAAATGAAGCCCTGAACCTTTCACACTGGTTAGTGTCATTGACCTGTGTCACCACACAGTGTGTTCACGTCCAAAGAGTGAGTGATTCTTGTGGCCCGCTTGTTAGATACTAACTCACTTTCCTACATGTGTTTCATTTGATTTGCTTGATGTTAACAGGATATGGTTATAAAATTATTTGATAAAAATGTCTAAAATAATAAGATTGGTTTCTAAATTGTATTACCATTTCTTCTGGCATTTATCACACTGGGGTAAGCAGACTCCCAGATAGAACATGAAGTTCCATATCATGTTCTGTAGTAGGGAGTAGAGATTTGTTTTTCAAGAGTACTTATAATTAAAAATATTTTTCTTCCTTCCCTTCACTCTCCATCCCTCTCTCCTTGCCTCTTTCCTTTCTTCCTTAATATTGTTTCAGTTCACAAACTCCTGTGGAGGCCATATGGTATCCTAGATTAATTTAACTTTGGGTAACATTTAATCTTGTTACCACCCACTCATAATTAATTTCTACTTGTAGCTCATTGAAGAGATTCTCAGTTGTCCTTATGCTTCTGATTTTTATCTACAGTTGTAATTGATTCACTCTTTTTATAGCAAAAAGTAAATCATTTTATAAAATAGTTTATTCTGTTATTTCTATCTGTTCATAAAGTTTCACTTTATCAGGTTATCAATGAATTCTAAGCTATCTATAGTAAAAGAGATACAATTAAAAATTATTAAAGTACAGGCTATAGAAGCAAATCAGCCTGTCCTGGAGTGCTAGCTCTGTAATTTTCAGCTGTCTGATCTCCCCGGAAGCTCGCTTTCCTCATTGGAAAATGAGGAGGAATTACTCTGTGAGTGTGCACTAACTTGGTATGCGCCCTTAACCTTCACTGAAATTTCAGTGTACATTTAGGTCTAGTTCTGAATTTTAATATCTAGAAAGGTTGTCTTATTTTTATTGTGCCCTAAATGAGTCAAATGTTTATTTTTGAGGATGGAGGGAATATGACTATTTTCTTATTGTTGGTTCCTTTAAAAATATTTTAGAACTGTATTATATCAGACAATTTACTTAAATCCTTCTATTCAAATTTGAGTTTCATTTCTGTTAAAATTCAGATTTAGCAAATGTAAATTAGATCATATAGACAACAAAGATATTAAAAACAGTAATTCCCAACTAGGAATTATGTAGAAATTACATTTTCCATATAAAGCATCTCTTAAATTGAGTGTTGTTGGACCAAACTATACTGTTACTAATTAAAAACAACACATAGTAATAATATCTTCAGTCTCCACAAATATAAATTACATTTGATAAGTAAACTTTTGTACTATAATCTTAGAAACACTGGAATGTCTAAGTAGAATTTGAAAAAGAAGACCTTTGCACTAACATCTAATTTTCTTACTTACCCCAGGTAGTTTTGGATGTTGGGTGTGGAACTGGAATTCTCTCTATGTTTGCTGCTAAAGCTGGGGCAAGAAAAGTTCTTGGCGTTGATCAATCTGAAATTCTTTACCAAGCGATGGACATCATAAGGTAGATGGCACTTTTTTTGTTGTTGTTGTTTTTGTTTTGTTTTTCTTGAGACAGGGTCTCGCTTTATGGTTCAGGCTGGCCCTGAGCTCACTATGTAGCCCAGGGAAGCCTCAAACTCAGCAGTCCTCCTGCCTCTGCCTCCCAAGTGCTGGGATTACAGGTGTGAGCCACCATGCCCAGCTATGGCACTTTTAAGGCTTGATTTTAAGTTATTTTAAAATTTGACAATTAGTTGGTATATTTTCTTGTCTTTACTAGCTGTGTAACACTGGACATTTTAATAAAAATTTACTCTTTAAGATTTTAAATTGGATTGAGCTAGACATGTTTGAATTGTGCTGAGTAGTCTTTTCATAGTTCTCATTAAAGAGAATTATTTTTACATTGTTTTCTTGCTTTTCAATTATGCCATAAATATGGTAATTCTAATATGGAGTTAGAAACTATTGGTATGTAGGTAATATGGACAGAACTCTCAAGAGAACTGAGTATTTATGTCAGTATATATATCAATATTTTCTTTAGCACATAGCATTTAAAGACCAAAGATTACAATTTATTTGGGACTCTAGCCCTTGATTCTCCTGTAGGTTTAATTTTGGAACAGCTAAACAGAAGGCAGAGTGCACTTAGTTGATTCCCTGAAACTTAGTATCTCCTCTTTAGGGTAATTATGATTGATTTTATAATTGGTTTGCATCCTAATAAGGGCTTTATTTGAAATACAGCTCTTGCACCTAGATTTCTGTAGCTTGATCCTTAACAGTAACACCTTCTATCTGAAATAGCAATAATTTTCAGAATAGGAGGCTTCTTACAGTAAATTTTTGGCAGTTTTCCATTAAAACATAGGTCTACTTTTAAAACTGCTAATATTGATCTGTTCTGAATAGTTCACTTTTTTTTTTTTTTTTGGTGGTACCAGAGATCAAACTCAGCCCCTTATGCTTCCAAAGTAGGTGCAGTACCACTTGAGCTAAATCCTCAGTCCTAGTACACAATTTAATTATGACTGGAAAAGATATTTGCCTTTAGAGTCTTACCCTATAATGCAGAAGGATAGTATTTTGATTTAGAGCACACATTGAGTCACAGTCCTCATTTTACTTGGGTTGACTCAGAGTCCTCAATGAACCTTTAAACAGTATTTTTCAGCTTGAGGTAAAGTGTGTCTAACCTTAGTCTCATAGTTACAGAGATGTGCTATGAGTAAGATAAGCTATAGTTAAGGCATACATACAGATCACTTTGGCACATTGCCTGGCACATAGTAAATGTTTGACTGTAACTATGGTTGTTAAAAAAGTTCCAACTTATTGTTAGTAGATAAATGGTATTAATTTCTCAGATACTGTTTTGTAGTTATAATTTTATGTTGAGTACTGATGTCTGAAATTGCAGTTGCTGTTGTATATACAATTGCTTATGCAGTTGTCATTCACATGTAAGAACCAATATGTCAAAGAGATTATTTTTAAGAATTAAAAAATTGTTGATACTAAAATTATAGAAAGATACTTCTTTTAGAGGTTCTAATCTTATGAAAGGCTATGTTTATTTATGTTTTTAACTTGTCATTTCTTCTCTAAAATGGGACTGCATAGGCTATTATTTTAAAGAAAAAATAGAGAAAGATTTTGATAACATTCAATGTCTTTTGTCCATTTTACTTAATAGAAGCCTTGATTCTCAGTGATTTCTCTAGAAACATGTCCATAATTCATTGTACGTGAAATTTACTGCTAGAGGTTATAGCATCCAGTTTTTAAGAAACATGCTTTGTTTCTTGTGTATATGTTTAATTTTCGGTTTTGTGACAAATTGCAAAAGGAAATTGTCAGTCCTTTTTTTCTCTGTTCATCTTAAGACTTTATCACAACCTGTTACTTTTGATGTAGTTTTATAGTTTGAGGAGTTGACAGTCAAACTAGGCATGTTTGTATATAAATGAGCACTTTGCAGAAAGTTACTTAAAAAATTGTATTTTATAATGTTTTTGAAACTAATCTGTCCAGCCAATCTATATAAAATTTAATACTTGACAATTTAATATCTGTGCAGAAAACCTTGAACAAGTTTTAAGATGTTGTTTAAAGAAGTCACAGTATTTCTGTTAAGATTAAAGAATAATATTTTTCTTTCCACATAATCCTTAGTGACTTTATTAAGTCAGAAGATATATTTATGACTGATTCAGATCCAAGGTAGTTTGGGATTTATATTTCTGTGGTTCTTCAACACTACTTGTATATTTTTAAGAAAAAGATAAATATCAGTTTGCATTTATTAGTATTATTTCTGGTGAAAGAGCATTTTGAGGGCTAGGGAGATAGCTCAGTAGTGGAACATATCCCCCCCCCCCCCAGCACCCTCCTCTTTGTATATCAGTGAGCAGTAACAGAAGCATGAAAGAATCTGGTCTTTTCCAGCAAGTGACAACGACAGGACTAACAGGATGCTGTTCTAAGTCTGAAGACAATAAACTGCTCTTCCCTTTTTGTCTGTACCTGGAGCTGCAGAGAATGGCTCCTTAGCAATACTAGCTCTGTCTTCTTGATTATTGAGAAAGCCCGAGTGCATGCTGCTCTCTTCCTTTTCTACAGGACGAAAGTTGAGCAAGTACATGTACCTACAAGGCCAAGAAAGTAAATTTATTATCTTAGAGCTTTTAGTACTAATAATCAGGCTTGTTAAATACTCAATTAGTGGCTTCTTTTTTTTTTTAAGATAGAGACTATCAAATGTTATAGTTGTTAGATCAAAATTACAGGGATATTCGGGGAGGGATATTTGTGTTAACCTTTGTCTTACCCAGTGTTTTATGTCCATGTTTAAGGTGCATAGTGGGCATTGTTCTTCATGTCACTACTGTATCACAGAAAGGATGGATGCTAGATCTGTTTTGCTGAAGTGGAAATAAAATTATTTTTTCACAGAACTGTTAAATAGTTATATAACCTCATCTTCTTTCTGCTTTAGAATAGCGCAGTTATTCTTGAGAATCTACTTCTGAAATTTTCACTGTACACACAAGTGGAGAGAATTATGTGTGGATCTCTATGTACCTGTAACCCAGCTTCAAGTGATTAACTTTCTGCCACATTCCTTTCTCTGCATACTTTATATACTATTTAGCTTTTGTTGGTGTGTCTTAGGTACATCCTACACATTATAGAAGTGTAAAAGTATCAGTGCATTTTAATGTTACTGGATGAGAGCATTTGTTGAAAATTGACTTAGCACTCAAATCTTTACTCTGTTTTCATAATTAAAATTGCTGACATTAATCTTCCATTGTATTTTCATTTAAGCCAGTTTAATTATATTTTGGTCCATATTGTAAAATGAAGAAGTTTAGGCACAGAGATGGAGTGACTTGGCTTTTTCTAGGAGAGCCAGGATTAGATCCCAGGCCCCGGATTCCAGGTCCTCAGCCAACTTGCTCTGCCGTCTTTGCATTTAATGACTTACACGGTAGGCGCTGGTTGCATCCAATAGTTTGCTTCACATAGGACCTACAGTGAGTTTGAAAAGAAGGCCTTTTGTTTGGGATAAGCTTCCACTGTACTGTTTCTTCAGAAATCTTCTGCTTTGCATTTTTTATATTGTGAAAGTGTAGCTATTTTCATGGTACGCACATGTATCTCTTTGACTCACACTTGAAATGTTGATGTGGCATGCTGGAGTGAAATGACTTAGGTCTGTGAATGTATTTTAAAAGAATATGCAGGAAGCTATGCATTGTTAAAAGTCTCTTCAATTTATAGTGAGTTGTTATTCTACCAGTTGAGGAAGATGGCATGATTATCTCACCAAGTATCCTGAGGTTTACTTTTTCCTACATCCTTGCCACCATTTGTTATCAAACATGGATATTTTAAAATACATAGTTTATTCTTCTAAATATGTACAACTGATAATCCTTAAATGTGCAAAACTAGTTATAAAATTGTTAATCTTAAAATAGTGATCTACAGGGCCAGAGATTTAGCTCAGTGGTTCCAGGGCCTGCCCGGTAAGTGCATGGTCCTGAGTTTGATCCCGGTAACCACATACAGTGCTGGGCGTGCTGACTCACACCCACCAGCAATCAATACCACATACCACAGTGCCCGGCGTGGTGGCTCACGCCTATCATCCCAGCACTCGGGAGGCAGAGACAGCAGGATTGCTGAGTTCATGGTTTGCCTGGGCTACATAGTGAGCTCAGGGCCAGCCTGACCTACAAAGCGGGACCCTGTCTCAAAAAAAACAAACAAAAATAGTGATCTACATTTCTAAGAAATGAGTTTAGAATGTGATAAATTCAAGTTGGTAATTTTAAACTGATATTTCCGCTAGGGTCTAATAAGATTATTCTGTCATGCATATATGAATAAAATAGAATGTCCATTTTTCTAAGAAGTTACAAAGGGCAAAGAGAACCTAAAAGTGATATATGGAACAGGGTGAAAAAAATCGTATTTTATTCTTGGTGTTATATTAGAAACTCTGCTTTGAAAGATCATTTCAAAAAACATAAACTTACCTAAGGTTAGCAAAGCTGTTTCATGGCTAGACCATTGTATTCACCCTCAGGAAGCAGAGACAGATCCTGATGATCGTTTCCTCGTGACTCAGCTGCCTTTGGTCTGTTCTTGCCTCAGCCCTGGGATAGCTCATTATTCAGGCGTAGGTGTTCCTGTCGGAGGTTGTCATGAACAGGTTGATCCATCACACCGCCACAGGGCAGTACTTGCTGTCTCAGCCTGACTTGAGAGATGCGATCTTTTATACTGCCTGTGTCTAGCATACTGTGAGAAAAGAAGGACTAAGAAAACTCATTTTAGAGTGCTGGGTGTATCTTAGTGCTAGAGCATTTGCCTTGTACATGTGAGGCCCTGGTTTGATTCCAAAGACTGCTTAATTTCCTCTCCATTCAGTGGTCCTGTTTGGAGGTCCACGTCCACTAAGTAGTTCAGTGGATCCCTTAGAGGACTAGCACCCTCAACTCTTTAAAAAGCTGGCTAAGGGTTATTACAGCAAAGTGTGCAGGGTAGAATCCACACGAAAAGACCATCAGCAAAGAGATCACTTGGATACTTCAGGTCATGCCTCTTTATACCCCAGCTTCAGATCGCACACACAGGAAGTCTCTGCCTGGGGAAGTTGACTTGAGCTTTCAGAGTTCCTAGTGCTGAAAGAGCTGGTTGGTAAGCATTTAGCTGCCCCATGACTAGCAAAGGTACAAATCCTAGTTTGATACCAAGTATGTATTATGAAATTTATCATTTAAACATGCTATCAGCTAGATTTATCTTGACTCACTCTTCTAATAAACAGAAAAAACATTCTGCAGTAACTGTGAAATTATTTTCTCAGAGTTTAATCAAGAATCATTGTCAAGGCTGCAGAGAGAAGCAGGAATTGAATAGATCAGACTTGCTGTGTAAACTTCTCACAGGATTGAACCAAAAACCTGGGATTTATACTTTACCTTTTTTTCTTTCTTATCCAGCACTGCTGTTAGAGATAGAGTCCTGTTGATTAATTACCCTCAGTGCTTCTCAAATCTGTCCTCATGGTGTCCTTGATGCCTTGTTTACTTTTATCAGTGGAGTGAACTAGATTCCTTAGGAAAGCTAAGTGGGTTGAGGTTTCTTTCTAAGGAGAGGGAAACCTGGTCGGGGTGTAACACTTACACTAAGTTTTTAGTTCCTTTGTCACCTTCACTTCCTGTACCTTTAGACCTCTAGGTGTGTTGTGAAAACTGGGCTTACTTCCTTGTAGTCTCCTCCAGTGTATGCTGTCAGCATGGGTTCTTCTTTTCAGGTCTGCCAGTGTAGTCTCATTCTCTTTTGTTATTCCGGTAAATTGCCAGAATTTTTCATTCTTCAATATCCATTTCCAGAATCTTAGTGCATTTATTAATCTATTATATTTTGATTGTATTATTTTAACCTACTTGGGCAACAGGAGAGAAATAAATATGTGAATTTTGATGACATACAGAACTGAAAGCAAAATAGTATCACACTTTGTATATTTTTTAATCTGCTAGGGTACTCCATGCTTTTTTAAAAAAAATCTATATATTCTTGATGAACTTTTTTTTTTCATTTTTTTTAATGGCACCGGGGATTGAAGTTCTTGATGAACTTCAAGATCATTTTGTCATGATTTGATTGGTTCACTGTATGAACTCCCTGCATACTTTGTACTACTTGTCTATTTCCCTGTGTTCCTTTCCAACACTGACTGTGTGTTTTACCTAAATCACTTTGGAGAAAAGTAGATTATGAATTTGTTTCTTATTCTAAAATTTCTGAAATGGATCCTCATTGTCTTTGAAATCTAGACTCATTAGTATCCTAAAAGTCTTCCAACTTTGTCTTGACACACTGAATATCATGTCTCATACTAAATTATTCATAGTTCTTTAAATTTGTCATTTCTCTCTTATAGACAGGTAAATGTGTACACACATGCACGTATGCATGCACTCGCTACATACACACACATACGCCCTCACCTGCTCCCAGGTCCTTATGTATCTTTGTAGTGCTTTCATCCTTTGGCTAAAGTGAGGTATGTATCACTTATTTAAAGGTTTTCCAAATGAGCTCCTCTACGAGTCTGTGTTGTTACTGTTCTTTCTCCCTTAGGAATATTTTTAACTACAAAGACTGTCTACTTTCTTTGTATGCCCAGTGATATTGGTCATGATGACATCCCTGTATCATAAGAAAGTTAAATTGCTGCTTAAGAGATTGGAGATAAGCTGGGCATGGTAGCTCACACCTGTAATCCCAGCACTCAGGAGGCAGAGACAGGAGGATTGCTGAGTTCGAAGCTTGCCTAGGCTACATAGTGAGCTCAGAGCCAGCCTGAACTACAAAGCGAGATCCTGTCTCAAAAAAAAAAAAAAGAGATTGGAGATAATACAGGAGAGTGGCATTTATTTTAGCAAAATTTCTATGCAGAAAAAATGGACAGTGAAATAATTTTTAAAAATTGTTTTAGTTATGAGAATTGCTAAGTAGCCTTTTTATTGCAATGTCATGTTTCTTCAGAACAGTGCTATGCTAGTTGTTAGCAGATGTTTCCAAAGATAGGATTCATTTTGAATGCTTTTATGCTAGAACAAGATCTAGTGAATAGCCACCTGAGAAAACTAAGTAAAATCTATAGTGTTTTTATGAATGGAAAGTCAGGTCGTGATAAAGATTGTCAGTCTCATGAAAGAGGTGATCTGTGTGGACAGTTATCGGTTTTGAGTGATTTTTATCCAAATTACTGGAAATTATGAGGCTTTGTCTCTTTTCCTGTGTATTTGCTGCAGTCGTCCTCTTTTCTGTTATATTCATATTTGAACAAGTAATTACTGATGCAAATAGGATTATGACTTGTAGCAGACAATAAACAGAGCAGATGGCCTTTTACAGAACACTGATCTTGTTTCAGCATAACCATTCTGAATATATTTCTAGGCAATGGGAACATTGTGCTCTTTTAAGAAGCATTCCTCCTCTTTCTCTTCCCGGGGTATAACTGCTAAAACCTTAATAGGGATTTCAGTAAATAGCAAACATCTCTGATAAATACATGAAAAGGAACATCACTAAATATCCCTTTTGAAAACTCCAGTGAAAAACTTCTTTGTGTGAGTGCGAAATATAATAGATTAAAAACAGATACACAAATAAATAACATTATATAAAGAAATATGCATAAATAAATCAAATTAAACATATATGTCTTAGTTACTTTCTCATTGGTGGGACACAGTACCCAACGCCCATATCTCTAAGGAGCAAATATTTTGGCTGCTGTTTGGTAGAGGTTTTAGTCCATAATTGGCTGGCTCCAAGGCAAGGCGGCATGACGGAGGAGAAAGAGCTCACGGCATGGCAGGCAGAAGGCAGAAAGAGACCATGGGTGGAGGAGAGAAGTAGACACTTCCAGGCTGTGTCCAGTTGACTCCCGCCTCAAGCTAGGCTGAGCTCATCAATGAATGTCATGACCCCATGATCCAGTCACCTCCCAAAACCCCACCTCTGAGCACATGAGGCTTCAGGAGAGCATCGAGATACAAATGCTAACGCTGCAGCATCCGTCATCCAGAGCAAGGGGTACAACATTGCCACCACTTCCAAATCCTGCTCACATACACTGCTCTTTCTCAGTCACACGTGCTGCTGAGAAGATGTCTGTTATGAACAACTTGCACATGTACCCTCATGCACGCATCTGCTGGGTATGCATTTACAAGAAGAATTTCATCTTCACATTTTCTTGACATTGCCAGACTGTTTCCCAAAGTTCTTATACTTACTTTATACTTTATACCAGTAATGTATTAAAGTTCTGGAGGTACTGTCTACATTTGAAAGGTTGTATAGCAATAACGTGTTTCAATTTTTGTTTCCATGATTGGTGATGAGACTGTGTACCTTGTGGCCATTTTGATTTCCTTTTCTGACAAATACTGGCTTATGTTTTTATATAAATTCCTTTTGTATCTTTTTTATTTGTAGAATATGTATATGAAAGAATGATTTGGACTATTCATAGATTTTATATGATGCAAGAGACTTCTTGTTTTTGCTTGTCTTTTCACCATCTTTATACTTTCTTTTGATGAACTAAAATTCTCAATTCTCATTTGGTAACATGCTTATTTACAGTTATCATTACCTGTGAGTTGAGTAAAATATATTTGCCTATTCTGAAGTCAACGGAGAGTATATTCTCTTATAAATGCTTTAGAATTGTGCCTTTTACACTTATGACTATAATCCATTGGGTATTGGATTTTGTTTATGATATGAAATAGTGGTCAGTTCACTCTCATTCCTTTATTCATGAATTCATCCCCCAGGCAACCTTCTGTTTAGGTGACCAACTTATCCTATGTAGTTTATTACAAAGCCTATTCTTTCTTTTATACTTGAAGGTCATTATTGTCAAAAATGAATCATCAGTACATGGGCCAATAATTTTAATAGCAAAACTTGGTGAAGGCGGAGAATACAAAAACCACAGGTCCCTCATTCATGAACATATGTATAAGAATTCTAATCAAAATACAATATTAGAAAACTGGGCTAGGGATATAACTCAATAGTAGACTACGTGTTTAACACAAATGAGGCTATGAGTTCCATCTCAGCATGCAAGAAAGCAAGCTAGCTAACTGATTGGGCATTATACTGATACATTCCCACAGGAGTGCAAAGTTGGTTAAATATGAAAAAATTAGCCAGAAAATATATTGAGAATCATCTTAGTATTGGCAGAAAAAGGTGAAAAAATTCACTATACTATTCTGTATATCCATATATTTAAAACTCCAGGCAAGCTAGTCTTGTGGGAGACACCCATAATTACAGCATTCTGAGAAAGGAGGATCTCAAGTCTAAGCTCAGCCTGTGTAATTTAGTGAGACCTTGTCTCAAAAAAATAAAAATAGGGCCTGGGATGTAGCTAAGTGCAGAGGGCCTTGTTTCAATCTCCAGCACTGAAATAATTAAGCAAACAAACAAAAAAATCCCTTAGAGCTAGAAATAATGTCCTAATATGACATGGAATGTTAACAAAAATAGAACCGACAATTAACATCTTGATGCTTTAAAAACTTCCTCTGTGATTTCAGGAACAAGACAGGGATACAGTCATCACTTCTTCCATTCAGCACTGTAATGCAGCAGTCCTAGCCAGTGTGGCAAGATGATAAAAAGGAAAGCATGAGAATTAGAAATGAAAAAACAGAAGTGTTCACCTAAGTACATAAATAATATATAAAAATTCATTTTTATGCAGGTGAAGAAATCAGAGCACAGGAATTATAAGACAACAATCATGCAAAACTTAGAAGTTGGAGATTAAAATATGTCAGAATTTATCATCAGTATTTGCAATCTCCTCCCAGAGTCAGCAAGGATATTAAGTCACTTTAAATGGAAAATTCACCTGGGAGATGAATGTCCCCCAGAAGATAATTCCCCATGATCATCTGTTTTAATTTCTTCCTCCCTATTGTACCTTCTGACCTTGGTTGATATCTTCTTGCCATATATTTTGAGACATTAATCATTTTATTGTTTTCTGCACTTATTTCGCCAAACAATAAGCGTATGTAATCCCTAATGACACCTACAGGGCATAATTTCTTTGTAGAAGCCCTGTCTGATTCCTCTTTTTCAGATGGCTTTTCTCAGAGCATCTAAACAACCTCTCTGTAAGAACTGGTTAATGTTTTGTCTCCATATTGTTTTCCTCCCTCCCCTTCATCCTTTGTTTATTTCTGAAAAACAGCCTGTAGAATTAGTTTGCAGATGAGCAAGGTTTGGGAGATGGTCACCTGGACATGGGGAAGTGTTCTCTCCATCCCTTGCTTGCAGAAGAGGCTGAGGGCACCTGAGAATCACCTGGGTGTTGGCTGGAGGCCCACCTGGGCATTTGGTCATTGCTTAAGTCAGCGTTCCTCCTCTAGTGCTCCTGAGAGTAGGTGTGCTTCCCATGAGGAGCGTGATTCTGCCTTTGTGATGATAACATTTCCACTATGCAGAGCTGGCAGCACACACAGTTCACAAGTGCTCCTGTCTCTCGTGTGAGCACGCTACTTCCCTCCGTGAGGTGAGAGGCAGATAGGTGCAGAGGGCTAGAAGACCTGTGCTTGAAATGAAGGCTCTGGCTTCTGATTCATTCATCACCACAACTTCCTTGATTCTGTTTTTACTTTAGCATTAGTAGTAATCTTATAAAACCCAAGATAGCCAAACTGTTCTCTTTCCAACCTGTAGTCTATCTACAAAATGTTTAGCAAGATAGTTTATTCTCCTTCTTTTCTGTCTTTGAAAAAAACTTTAAATTCTCTTGGTTTCATTTTGCTTTAATTGTACATGCTCATAACATACTTTGATTCCCTTTAAATGGCACTTTTGCTGTTGACACCCCCCCACCCCCCCACACACACACCTTCTTTCCCTTTTTTTTTGAGACAGGGTCTCGCTTTGTAGTTCAGGCTGGCCCTGAGCTCACTGTTTAGCCCAGGCAAGCCTTGAACTCAGCAATCCTCCTGTCTCTGCCTCCCGAGTGCTGGGATTTCAGGCATGAGTCACCATGCCCAACATTGTATGTGGTTACCAGGATCGAACTCAGGACCTTGCACTTACAAGGCAGGCGCCGGAACCACTGAGCTAAATCTCTAAAAGCCCACTTCTTTCCTTTTTTTTTTTTTTGAGACAGGGTCTTATTTTGTAGTTCAGGCAACTTCTTTCCTTTTTGAAAGCACAATAAGTTTATTGGCACGTGTATTTTTATAAAATTGATTTGTTTTTACTAGAAGTTTCCATTTTTGGCTTGTATATTCCCATATTAATCAGAAACATCTTTGGCATTCGTAGGGGAGCCAAAAGATAATTATAAACTTTGAACACTTTTTTGTTGTAAAACAATGTGAACAGTTGACAGAAAATACATAATATGATTAGCTTTCAGAGTCTGTTTAATATACTAATGCAATTTGTTATAATTTTCAGACTAAATAAACTCGAAGATACTATTGTACTAATTAAAGGAAAGATTGAAGAAGTTCATCTTCCTGTAGAAAAAGTGGATGTTATTATATCTGAGTGGATGGTAAGTGTTCACAGAAGAAACTACTTTCAAAGGTAAAATAAAAGCAGTGAATAAGGTAGCATTTTTCTGTATTTAATTATAATGTACTAAATGGCAGAATGGTGGCAGTATTTTAAAAATAGCAACAATTGGGCCAGGGATTTAGCTCAATGGTTCCAGCATCTGCCTGGCAAACACAAGGTCCCAAGTTGGATCCCTGGTACCATCTACCACAGTGCTGGGTATGGTGACTCATGCCTGTCATCCCAGGACTCAGGATGCAGAGGCAGGAGGATTGCTGTGAGTTCAAGGCTTGCCTGGGCTATATAGTGAGCTCAGGGCCAGCCTGAACTACAAAGCAAGACCATGTCTCAAAAAACTTAAAAAAAAAAAAAAAAAAGGAAAAGAAAAAGCAATTTTCATGGCAGTTTAATCTAAAATGATACTATATTGGCTGGTCATCATGTTTTTACAAAAGAATCAGCATTTTCTCTTTACAATTGTAATAAATGCTGTCACGCTGAATATCCTGTCTTTGTAATCCTTTATGTTATGTAATCATTGTCCTTTCTCATATAAAATAGAACTTATGGCTGTTATCACAATAATAAAATATGTCACATAGAAAACTAATAGTGTTTACTGATTTGATTTACTAATATGCCACTTTGATGAAGATAAAATAAATATTTTTAGTAAACAGAGATTCCTTGACTATTGGAAAGTTTTGTTTGGTGTAAGAAATTGAATTCAGGACCTTGCACTAACTTGCCACACAAAAGTTTGGTTTTTTAAAGCTATATTTGTTAAATATATTTTCATGGAAAGATCATCAAAAAATTAAAATAATGAGTTTTGTTGATAGTTTTCTATGAATTTTGGATAACCATGGTCACAGTCCTAGCTAAATGATGGTTAATATAGTAATATATTTTATTTGGGAGCCAAACATATTGACCATCCTAGGCAGCTATCCTTTGGTATAGGAAACATTGCTTGATTTCTTCTCTGATTGTACATATGTATCTAGAGAGTTCGGGGTAGTAACTCCATAAAACACGTACAGTGTTTAATGGTTGAATCAGGATCACTGAAATTTCTGTCTCTTCAAACGTTCATTGTTTCTGTTTGTTGGAAATCTTTGAGTGCCTTGCTTCCAGTTTCTTATAAAATATAAGAAGTTGTTGTGTGCTGTGATCACCCTATTGAGATACAGAACATTTTTAGCACTGTACTGACTGAAATGTATTTTGGTAACCTTATCCTACCTCCTCCTATCACCCTGCCCCTTCTAGTCTTTGTATGAATTCAACATATTTTAGCTTCCACAGTGAGTGAGAAGATACGATGTTTGTCTTTTTGTACCTGACTTATTGCACTTAATATAATGTCCTCTGGTTCTACTTGTGTTGCTGTACATGACAGGACTTCACTGTTTTTAATGGCTGTGTAACAGCCTGTTGTTGCATTTTCTTTATCCGTTCATCTGTTGGTAGACACACCTCAGTTGATTCCAGATGTTGGCTTTTGGCTGCAGTAAACATGGAGTGCAGATTATCTCAGTGGTATACTGATATACTGGGATACTGACTTCTTTTTCTTTGTAAAACTTGGTAAAGTAGCTGGATCATATTTTTTTAAGAATGTCCATAATATTTTCTATAATGGTAGTTTATTTACATTTCTTAAAATGTAAGAACCACTGATTTTTTTTTAAGGTGTGGGTAACACTATATAGACCTTTAACAGTTTTAATCACCATATTTTTATTCTCATACTCAGAGAATACATATCAACACTGATTTCTCTTTTGAACTGAATAAGTATGAATTTAATCTTCAGTAATTAAAAATCTAATATTCAAAGGTGATGCCAAAAATATGCTTCAGAGAAAGCACAGTTGAAGCATTTAGTTGACAATAATTTTACTTCATGCTAAATGTTGGCTGATAGCATCTTTATTTCGCTAGGGACTACGTTTTTTAAAAAATGTATCTTTTACATTACTCCAAATTAGACTTTTTTTTTTTTTTTTTTTTTTTTTTTTTTTTTTTTTTTTTTTTTTTTGAGACAGGGTCTCACTTTGTAGTTCAGGCTGGCTCTGAGCTCACTATGTAGCCTAGGCAAGCCTCGAACTCAGCAATCCTCCTGCCTGTGCCTCCCGAGTGCTGGGATGACAGGCGTGAGCCACCACGCCCCACACTGTGGTATGTGGTATTGATTGCTGGTGGGCATGTCTTCACGCCCAGCATTGTATGTGGTTACCAGGGATCGGGGATCAAACTCAAGACCTTGCGCTTGGGAGGCAGGCACCGGAACCACTGAGCTAATCCTCCGACCCTCCAAATTAGACTTTTGAGGCATAAAAAGACAGCCTTGACCAGATGTCCTTTATCTCAGTTGCACATTTTACATATCAACAAATTAGGTGGTTCTTACCTTTTGTAGCAATATTGTATTCCTGGACATTCCTTCACTTCTACTATGGGTGGTGGTTATTTGTGGCTTGATTTTTCTTTGGAAAGGCCTGTCATTGTTCCATCATCCATGTAGGACCCTGACCCTGGGCTCCTGAAGTGGCACCTCTTCCTTGTTGCTTTAACTCTAGGATGCTGTTTTCGGTTGTTGCTAAAATCTGGTTGTCTCACCCTTCTGATGACTTCTCATGTATTTTCTTCTCAGATAAAATAGTCTTTGTTCTCATAGTTATACTCTGATATAAAGGTACTTTTTGCTTTGGAGGGCCAGCCAGATACAATATCTGTCCTTATCAGAAAGGCATTGTAACCCAGAGTAATTGGAGCCTGAGATAAAGGAAGCCAATTATTTGGAAGCAGAGGTGTTTATGGACACCTTTCACTCAGGGAAACAAATCCCTGTGTTCAGGAGGGGATACCTAAGAATGTACCTTCTTCCTCCCCTTAGAAGCATGATGATGTCAGCCTTTACATCATCTTACTGTCTGCTTTTCCTTGTAACCCTAAGTGGAGTGGAGGCATAGCCCTTGTGCTAAATCCTGGAGAAAGAGAACTAACTTAGTATTTATTCTACGTCAGTTAGTTCTGGATGGGCCCATTTTTCTAATGAAGTTTGCACTTAATACTTAAAGGTTTTTGCTAACATGTTGTGCGTCATCGAGTGGGTTGGAAACGTTGGTAATGGTATCTTACAGGGTCTATAAGTCCTCTCCCAAATTTGGTATTCCCAATAGGATTTCTGAGCTCAGCTGCTAGCAAATACTAATTACATAATTAGACATAGGGCAAGGCTGCTTTCTAAAATTTATCCAATATTTTTCAAATATTCCTGCTTCGTCTGAAACAGTGGCCAATTAGTAAATAACTTCCAAAATTTCTAGATTCCCATGAACCAGCTGTTTTTTATTGTTGTTAGGGTCTCACTGTACAGTCAGGTTGGCGTTGACTCAACACAGTCCCACAGCCTCGCTCCTAAGTGCTGGATTACAGGCCTGCAGCACCACACTAGGCTGGCCCAGCATTTTCAAATTAAAATACAGGGTATAGGGCCGGGCGTGGTGGCTCATGCCTGTCATCCCAGTGCTTGGGAGGCAGAGGCAGGAGGATTGCTGAGTTCGAGGCTTGCCTGGGCTACATAGTGAGGTCAGGGCCAGCCTGAAATACAAAGCGAGACCCTGTCTCAAAAAAAAAAAAAATACAGGGTATAGGGTCTTGTATCTTTGCAGATTACTTTATACATAGTTTCTGAAGGATATATAAAACTCTTAACATGAAACATCTTTAAGCCACAGAGTTTTGTTTTCCTTTTTGAAAGTATTTTCAACAAGGAAGGACAAAGGAAGAATGTGCCCTCCACAATCAGGCACAGACAGTTAATGGATTTGTAATCCATTATAGCAGTGCAGACATTATGTATTGCAGATATACGTAGATTCTTTTCCTACATTCAGTGGCTTAATCTAGAAATACATTTTTTTTTTTTTTTTTTGGCTTTTTTGAGACAGGGTCTCACATTGTAGTTCAGGCTGGCCCTGAGCTCACTGTGGTGCCCAGGCAAGCCGCCGCAAACTCAGCAATCTTCCTGTCTCTGCCTCCTGAGTGCTGGGATTACAGGCATGAGCCACCACATCCGGCATTTAGAAATACATATTTTTTTTTTTGTCTGCAGCTGTTGGTTGGTGAGCTTTGCATTTTGGAGGGTTTTCCTAGGTAAATTGTATAGTGTAGCTTAGCACACTATACAATAAATTGCTACTTGTTTTTTAGATTAACAAATTTCCAGATTTAGGCTGGCCTTTAATTTTATGTTTTCATTTTTATTTATTTAAAATAAAAATTTTCCTGTTACTGTAATATGTAAAGTATATGACAAATCTTGATATGCATATGATTGCTATGGTCAAATTAATGTGTCTATTATAATTACCTTTTTTCATGTGTATGCTAAAAGCACCTAAAATCCCTATATTCCCGGCACTCAGGTGACTGAGGCAGGAGGATCGCCACAAATATGAGGCTAGTGTGGCCTACACAGTAAATTTAAGGCCAGCCTGAACTATTTAGGAAGACCCTGTTTCAACTCCCCCCAAAAAACACCTGAGATCTACCTTCAAGGAAATTTCACAGTTTTACTGTTATTCTCATGCTGTAGATTTTCCTTTTCAATGAACAGAATTTCTGTTTGACGAATTATTAATTATAAATAATTAATGCCTGGAAAGTGTTCATACTTAGGCTGATGGGTAAATGTTCTCATTTCCCACCTTTTACTCCACCAAGAGCAGCGCCTGTTTTGAGAGCCACTCTGCACAACTTATTTCTGATCACCTAGTAAATCTGCTGGAAACAGCGTCCATGATCCAGGTGCAGCAAGGCAGCCTGGCCCAGCTGGTGCTGCTGCACCCGCCTGTTCCAGCATGCACCTGGCCAGGCACAGTGCCGTCGGGAGAGAGCTCGCATTTGCCCCTATTTTCTGTCCTCAGGGCTGCCAGCCAAGTTAGGTGACGTGAACTTTGTTTCATTGTCCGATTCACTCGTGAGCGCACTCACGCTGTATGAAGCCCCTTGCTTTGATTTTTCTAAGCAGCCTCGGGTTTTTGACCTATTTGTCTTCTCTTTCCCATTTCACCTTCACCAGAGCAGGCACATCTGCATGTGCAGACGGCCACACCTCGTGTGCATGTTCCCTTGCTGTCCTTCTGTAACATGCACTTTTTTTTTTTGAGACAGGGTCTCGCTTTTGTAGTTCAGGCTGGCCCTGAGCTCACTATGTAGCCCAGGCGAGCCTCGGACTCAGCAATCCTCCTGCCTCTGCCTCCCAAATACTGGGATTATAGGTGTGAGCCACCATACCCGGCACTGTGGTATGTGGTACTGATTGATGGTGGGCGTGAATCACCACGCCCAGCATTGTTGTATGTTGTTACCAGGATCAAACTCAAGACCTTGCGCTTGCCAGGCAGGCGCTGGAACCACTGAGCTAAATCTCCAGCCCATAACTAATAATAATATTTGTTTCAGTTAGAATCCAGGTCATGTTCCACATTGTTATGAATCAGCAAGTTTACTTTTATTTTTTGTTTGTTTTTGTTTTTTGAGACAGGCTCTCCCTTTGTAGTTCAGGCTGGCCCTGAGCTCACTATGTAGCCCAGGCAAGCCTCGAACTCAGCAATCCTCCTGTCTCTGCTTCCTGAGTGCTGGGATGACAGGCGTGAGCTACCACGCCCGGCACTGTGGTATGTGGTATTGATTGCTGGTGGGCATGAGTCACCACACCCAGCATTGTATGTGGTTACTGGGATCAAATTCCGGACCTTGCACTTGTGAGGCAGGTGCCGGAACCACTGAGCTAAATCTCCTGCCCAGCAAGTTTACTTACTTATGCAATGTCATTTTACTTTCCTTTCATCCTTTTGGATTGTGCTACCAAGTGGTTTTTTAACATGCTTTTGATTCCTTATATCTGGATTGCTGAAGAGTCTTTGAGCCTTGAGACATGGTTAAACAAGATACCTCTGTATGGGAAAGAATCTGGAGCATATTCCCAGAATGCTGTGTTCTTTTGGACCATTTCTTCATTTTAAGGGAATATTCTGCAGATTGCCTAAGCATGAGTCTGCTTTTTGTTGCAGTCTGTACTGTGGTGTCACTGAGTACCCTTATGTTAAATGTCTTTGTGGTCTCTATTAGTCTTTCTTGAACTATCTCTTTGTCTTTTTTAATTCACCAGTATTCATCTCAAGTCTTTTCCCTGATAGCATTAGATTTTTCAGCTGTGTCTGTTATGTTACTTCCTGCTTCTGTTAGGGGTTGCTAAATAATACTTCATTCCTCATTTTCTGCCTCTGATTTTTCTTTCTTTTTTATCTCATTCTCTTGCTTCACTGGCTCATCTCTGAGTTTTATTCTTACCATTTGTATACCCTACTTGAAATCAATTGATTTTTCTCTTCAAGTAACAGTTTGGGGATTGAGTAGTTTCATAAATTGATTTACTTTTCTCTAGTCTGAAGTCACAGATGAAGAGCTTTGTCCTTCTTTTCCCAGAAATCTTGCTCCATCTCTTCATGACAGATCTCATTTTCCTGGGTAGAAATAATTGGATCTCAGTTCTTTTTGGTGTCCAGCTGGCAACCCTAATTTCACAAAAAGTGGATGCTATGGTTTAGATCTAAATGGCTGGATTATGGGAGCGTAGAGCTGGCTGCGGTCAGGAGGGGGTCTGCTCTGGAGAGACAGGTCACTGTGGCCGTGACCTGACCGGCATCTCTCCTGTCTGGGCTCCTCTCTTTCTCTCTGGCCGGGTCACCACGTTTACTACTTTCCTCTGCTCAGGCCCTTCCACCCTATGGCTTCTGCCCTGGAGCCAGCTGGCTATGGGCTGAAACTATAAATTGAGCCAGAATAAACCTCCCCTCTTTTAAGTTTCAGGCGTTGGAGGTTGTCTCCAGAGAAAGTGACTAAGACAGATTGTGATGCCAGGACTGGGGCCGTTGCTCACTACGCGGCCCCAGGGCGCAGCTCCCTTGGGACTGGTGTGCAGGTGGAGTCAGGAAATGTTTGATGGTGCCAGCCGGAGAAACCCTCGAATTCTATAAGCTGAGCTTGTTGTGAGTGTCTAGTCAGAGCTGAGAAGACATGAGTGTTGAGTGGCGTGGTTACTGGTGCCCTTCAGTCAGGTTTTTACGAAAAGCAAGAGCATAGAGCCCAGTTTTAAAAGTTTTCAATTTGCCAAAATAAAGCACCCGTAAAGGAAGAACAGAGAAATAACTGGATGCTGAAAAGATTAGCATTAAAAAGAAGCCAAGTACTTTGAATCAGGGCAACAGGAAAATGACTTTAGGGGATGTCAGACTCTGCTAGGCGCCATCCTTTACAGGCTCAAAACTGCAGAGTGAAAGACTGCGCTGTAGTGAAGAGTCAACACCTGAGGAGTCTGTTCCCTGAGGTTTGCTTCTTAACGCTCGGCCATCCAAGCACTAAGATGCTTCCACAGCTCTGGTTCAAGGGGGCTGGTTTTACAGGCATGGAGAATGCTAGAGCTGTGGGGTCAGCAAGGCTTCCACCTAGACTGTAGAAGAAGCCTTGGACACCAGGCAGTGTGTCCCTGATGAAGTTGTATGTGAAGTCAAAAGTTCAGTGGAGGGCTGAAGATTTTGCTCAGTGGTTTTGGCACCTGCCTAGCAAGTGCAGGGTCCCTGGTTCAATCCCCATTAACCACATACAACAATATTGGGCATGGTGACTCACACCCACCAGCAATCAGTACCACATAGCACCATGCTGGCCATGGTAGCCATGAGCTACCATGTGCTTGTAATCCCAGCTCTCAGGAGGCAGAGGCAGGAGGATTGCTGAGTTCGAGGACTGCCTGGGCTCAAACTTGTGATCTTCCTTCCTTAGCCTGCTAGAGTTCTGGGATTACAAGTGTATGCTTCCACAGCCAGCTACCATTTTCTTTTTGCTTTTGATTTTTTGGGAAATATTCCTGTTTTCACTTTTGTATTATGCAAGTTACCGTGTTCCACACGTGATTTTTGCAGTTTAAAATTACAGGAAGGGCCGGAGGGTTAGCTCAGTGGTTCCGGCGCCTGCCTCGCAAGCGCAAGGTCCTGAGTTCGATCCCCGGTAACCACATATAATGCTGGGCGTGGAGACTCACGCCCACCAACAATCAACACCGCATACCACA